>JAMBLF010000335.1:0-310683 GCA_030578115.1 Leucoptera coffeella
ATCTTTTCTATGTTTCTTCATTAACAGGCCTGAACGTCTGTTACTGTAGTCCGTGTTAAATAACCTAACCCTAAGGGGTTGGTAGGTGATTTGCACTAATAAATATGTACCTATTTAGGTAATCTCTCACTGATAAATAATAAGAAATTAATGTGAATAGCGTAGCCATCAGTATTTCCATAAGGCATAAGCGGCTTAGCGGCTTAGCGGCGGTAACTTTTCGCTCGTCGCATAAAACGAGCGCGCGGCGCGCTATATAAATAGAAGCGCTTCCACTTTTCAATCACTTCTCACCCACCTCTCGCCACACGATGTCGCGCGCGCTACCTGTCTCAAAGCACCTGCCCGCTTTCTTCGCCACCAAGTACGGACCGAACCTGCGGCTGGGGAGAGTCGTCGCCTTTGACACTTGGTGCTCGTTCTGGGTGAGCCCATGCAAGGGTGACCAAGAGCCGTTTTTGGTGGAGGAGCGGCGGGGGATGCCTGTAGAGGTGGGCAGCGTGGTCCTGCTTCGAGTGACGCCCGGCCAAATAAAACTGCTGAAGGTGATCAAGCCGGGCTGCCAGCGGTTTCTCGATGAAGACTGCGACGCCTGCTGATCACCAAAGCAACCAAAAGCCCTTTTCAGGGCTGCACACGATTCTATTACCATTATGGAGTGCTTATTACTCACAAGGACCTTGACAAAATTCGAACCAACACACGAACGTCTCGATTCTCATAAGATAGTTACTTCCATTTGAAAATAACTTATCGTTAGTATGAGATTTAACATTGCCTCTTAAACTCACGTAGTAACATTCGAATATCGTAGAATGTGCAACCACCGTGAGTGGTTCTACGATGCAAAGTCGCTCCATGGAAAAAGTCCATACATGAGTCGACTCAGTTCAATGTTTACTAAGAATTCGTAGTACGATAACAAACATGCATAATATGAACTATGTATTCATCAAATCTATATTACAGGTACCTATATGAATTATGACCGTACCAAGAAGCAAATCATTTTTATACTTTAATTATACCCAATGCACGTACATGACAATGAAGTACTAGTATATCATTGATTTAGCCATGCTTGTTTTCTAGAAAGAGAACTTATTCATAACATAGTGAAAGGCTACAAAAACTTATCTTTTCTATGTCTCTTCATTAACAGGCCTGAACGTCTATTACTGTAGTCCATGTTAAGTAACCTAACCCAAAGGGGTTGGTAGGTGATTTGCACTAATAAATATGTACCTATTTAGGTAATCTCTCACTGATAAATAATAAGAAATTAATGTGAATAGCGTAGCCATCAGTATTTCCATAAGGCATAAGCGGCTTAGCGGCTTAGCGGCGGTAACTTTTCGCTCGTCGCATAAAACGAGCGCGCGGCGCGCTATATAAATAGAAGCGCTTCCACTTTTCAATCACTTCTCACCCACCTCTCGCCACACGATGTCGCGCGCGCTACCTGTCTCAAAGCACCTGCCCGCTTTCTTCGCCACCAAGTACGGACCGAACCTGCGGCTGGGGAGAGTCGTCGCCTTTGACACTTGGTGCTCGTTCTGGGTGAGCCCATGCAAGGGTGACCAAGAGCCGTTTTTGGTGGAGGAGCGGCGGGGGATGCCTGTAGAGGTGGGCAGCGTGGTCCTGCTTCGAGTGACGCCCGGCCAAATAAAACTGCTGAAGGTGATCAAGCCGGGCTGCCAGCGGTTTTTCGATGAAGACTGCGACGCCTGCTGATCACCAAAGCAACCAAAAGCCCTTTTCAGGGCTGCACACGATTCTATTACCATTATGGAGTGCTTATTACTCACAAGGACCTTGACAAAATTCGAACCAACACACGAACGTCTCGATTCTCATAAGATAGTTACTTCCATTTGAAAATAACTTATCGTTAGTATGAGATTTAACATTGCCTCTTAAACTCACGTAGTAACATTCGAATATCGTAGAATGTGCAACCACCGTGAGTGGTTCTACGATGCAAAGTCGCTCCATGGAAAAAGTCTGTAGGATCCACACCAATTGTAGGTTCCACTGTGTCCTACATGAAAAGAGGTAGCTTCCTACCTGGGCCGGTGTTCGTCCAGGCTAATGGCCTGAGTTGGAAATTTGTATATATCTTGTTTCCGATAAATATTTCACTTGCGCGTTCTAGGAATTGATTTGTGTGCAATTATTATTTTATATTCTTGGTGGCGTCATCTGTGGTAATTATGTTTAACTAATTGCAACCTAGGTTAACTTAGGTTTCTTTGTGTGTGTGGCGCTCTAGAGGTCGCCACAGTACTCCCCTTCTTATAAGGTTTTTTTTTGCGTCATTTGTTATTGTCGTCATTGCTCGGCTGTTGTCACTGAATCAGCAATTCACCAGGCGGTCAGTGGGTCGACTCATATTACCTGAGAGATTAGGAACATGTAGCGTATTTCTGCATTCGTTGCTCCTAGTATCTCGTAACTATTCCTCGTTTTTGACTTCAATATATGTTTATTTGGGATGTAAGGGGGCACTCTATCACCCTAGTGCCCCAAGCCAACCTCACCTGCCCGTGGTGCATCCTGCTGTCCAACGAACGAGGCTCTGGCGACCGACAAATGGCGGTATAACCATTTCGTAATCTAGCGTGGTTAAATGCAATAGACCAGTGACGGGCAGCAGCGTCACTGGTGCTAAGACCTACCTACGTTCTGCGCTCTCCAACCCGCCTGCCCAGCGTGGTGAGTAAGGGCAATACCCCCCATGAAAAAAGCGAGAAACACATGGCCCCCAGTTCCCGGTCGCCCTACTATTCCGGTCCACGGCAGGGGTCTCGGTTACGGTAGGGCAGGGGGTGCTAAGAATCCCCGGGTTACGGACAGCTGCCACAAATTGACCCTGGCGACGTACAATGGACGCAGTCTACGGCTGGACGAAAGCCTGGCGCAGCTGGAAGTGGAACTGACGAATTTAAAGTGGCATGTTTTGGGGATATCGGAGGTCCGAAGACCTGGTGAGGACACCATTACCCTAGAATCAGGCCATCTGTTCTACTTCCGGGAGGGCGACCAGAGGTCACAGGGTGGCGTAGGTTTTCTCGTCAACAGGGTTCTCCGTGACAACGTGCTGGAGGTTTCGAGTGTGTCGACCCGGGTACGCATAGCGTACCTTGTACTGAAACTGACCAAGAGATACTCTCTTAAGGTCGTGCAGGTATATGCGCCGACGTCGGCATACTCAGACAGTGAGGTCGAGGTGCTTTATGAAGATATCGCCAAGGCGATGCATAACACCACCAAGACCCACTACACCGTTGTCATGGGGGACTTCAATGCCAAAGTGGGAGTGCGCGAATGCGATGAATCGCGTATCGGAGCGCACGGGGTTGGATGCAGGAATGCCAGAGGGCAGATGCTGGTCAACTTCCTGGATAAAGAGGGGCTGTTCTGCATGAACGCATTCTTTGAGAAAAAGCCCCATAGGACGTGGACCTGGCAGAGCCCAGATGGTAGGACGAAGAACGAGATCGACTTCATCTTGGCAGACAGGAAGTACGTGTTCAGGGATGTCTCAGTGGTTAATAGGTTTAAGACCGGCAGTGACCACCGCCTAGTGAGAGGCACCCTGAATTTCGACTTCAAGGCCGAGAGAAGCCGATTGAGACGGTCCGTTCTTCGCCCAACGATGCTCCAATCCGTGCATGGCTCTGAAGCGTTCCAGCTGGAACTGCGCAATCGCTTCGAGGCACTGGATACCACGGCAAGTGTTGACGAGAGCCTCGATGATGTGGTGGGGATACTTCGCGAGGTGGGTCAGGGATGCTTCAGGGGAGGGCGAGGCAGCCGAAAGTCTAAGCTCTCAAGCGAAACCCTGGAATTGATGCGGATTCGACGTGAATTGCCAGAGGGAGCTTCGTCAGATACCCAACGTCTCAATAAGACAATCCGGAAATCGGTGAGACGCGACCTCCGTAGCTACAATGCGCAACTCATTCAAGAGGCCATTGAGCAAAATCGGGGGTCGACAGTCACAGAACACCAGTCGGCAGAACCATCACTTCAATTCCGGGGATTCTAAACGAGGTTGAGGGCTTTTACGGCCATCTATACGCCTCGCATGCCCCGAAGCCTCCACCCGATGCGAACGACCCAAGAGCCACATTGGTGCGCCACTACACTGATGATCTCCCGCTCGTGGACGAAGACGAAATTGGGAGCGCTCTCAAACAACTTCGAAATGGGAAGGCTCCCGGCGAAGACGGAATAACCTCTGAGCTGCTAAAGGCGGGAGGAGCTCCAGTCCTGCAGAAGCTCAAGCACCTGTTTAATTCCGTCATAGCTAATGGGACTACCCCGACGGCGTGGAGTGAGAGCGTGGTGGCCTTGTTTTTCAAAAAGGGAGACAAGACCCTATTGAAGAATTATAGGCCTATCGCGCTCCTAAGCCACGTCTACAAGTTGTTCTCGAGAGTGCTCACAAATCGTCTGGCCTCAAGATTTGACGCCTTCCAGCCGCCGGAGCAGGCCGGATTTCGAAAAGGTTTTAGTACCGTAGACCACATCCACACAGTGCGGCAGGTTATACAGAAGTCTCATGAGTATAACCAGCCGCTGTGTCTTGCCTTTGTGGACTACGAGAAGGCCTTCGACTCCATCGAGATCTGGGCTGTTCTGGAATCCTTGCAGCGATGCCAGGTCGATTGGCGTTATGTGCAGGTGTTGAGGAGCCTATACAGCGTGGCATCGATATCTGTTCAAGTCCAAAACCAAAAGACAAGTCCTATACAGTTGCTCAGAGGAGTGAGACAGGGGGATGTCATATCCCCGAAACTGTTCACGAACGCACTGGAGGACGTCTTCAAAACTCTGGATTGGACTGGGATGGGTATCAATGTCAATGGCAGATACCTCACACAGCTCCGCTTCGCTGACGACATTGTCGTAATGGCGGAGTCGCTGCAGGATTTGCAGGGAATGCTGCACAGTCTTAACGCTGCCTCACGGTCGGTCGGTCTCCGGATGAACTTGGACAAGACGAAAGTCATGTTCAACGAACTCGTTGTCCCGGGGCCGATCACGATCAGTGGAGAGGCGCTCGAAGTGGTCCAGGAATATGTTTACCTGGGCCAGGCTCTGCAAATGGGTAGGGACAGCTTCGAGCGTGAGATTTCCAGAAGAGTGCAGCTGGGCTGGGCAGCATTCGGGAAGTTGCGCCATATCTTCTCGTCGCCACTACCGCAGTGTCTTAAGACCAGGGTTTTTAATCAGTGCGTCCTACCTGTAATGACGTACGGTGCCGAGACGTGGAACATGACGGTCGGGCTGGCTCACCGATTACATGTCGCTCAGCGAGCAATGGAACGTTCGATGCTGGGTATCTCGTTAAGGGACAGAGTCCGGAACGTAATTATCCGGCAGAGAACCAATGTCGTAGACATTGTCTATCGATGTTGCAAGCTAAAGTGGCAGTGGGCCGGTCACGTCTGTCGCAGAACCGACGACCGTTGGAGCAAGGCGGTTCTCGAATGGCGACCGCGTCTCGGTAAACGTAGTGTAGGACGCCCCCCTGCCAGGTGGACTGATGACCTGAAAAAGGTCGCTGGTAGTGGTTGGCTGAGGGCCGCGAGTGATCGTGTTTTGTGGCGTTGCCTTGGGGAGGCCTACGCCCAGCAGTGGACTGTCATAGGCTGATTGATTGATTGATATGTTTATTTTTATGACATTGTGTCTGTTCATCACGTTAGGTATATCTTCACGACGGTTTTACCAGCACATCGGTTTGATCACGTTGGGTTGCATCATCACGTCGGGTTGCATCATCACGTGGAGTTGCATCATCACGTCGGGTTGGATCACGTCGGGTTGCCAGCAGAAGGTTGCATCATCACGTCGGGGTCACCAATTGTAGGATCCACACCAATTGTAGGTTCCACTGTGTCCTACATGATAAGAGGAAGCTTCCTACCTGGGCAGGTGTTCGTCCAGGCTAATGGCCTGAGTTGGAAATTTGTATATATCTTGTTTCCGATAAATATTTCACTTGCGCGTTCTAGGAATTGATTTGTGTGCAATTATTATTTTATATTCTTGGCGGCGTCATCTGTGGTAATTATGTTTAACTAATTGCAACCTAGGTTAACTTAGGTTTCTCTGTGTGTGTGGCGCTCTAGAGGTCGCCACAAGTCCATACATGGGTCGACTCAGTTCAATGTTTACTAAGAATTCGTAGTACGATAACAAACATGCATAATATGAACTATGTATTCATCAAATCTATATTACAGGTACCTATATGAATTATGACCGTACCAAGAAGCAAATCATTTTTATACTTTAATTATACCCAATGCACGTACATGACAATGAAGTACTAGTATATCATTGATTTAGCCATGCTTGTTTTCTAGAAAGAGAACTTATTCATAACATAGTGAAAGGCTACAAAAACTTATCTTTTCTATGTCTCTTCATTAACAGGCCTGAACGTCTATTACTGTAGTCCATGTTAAGTAACCTAACCCAAAGGGGTTGGTAGGTGATTTGCACTAATAAATATGTACCTATTTAGGTAATCTCTCACTGATAAATAATAAGAAATTAATGTGAATAGCGTAGCCATCAGTATTTCCATAAGGCATAAGCGGCTTAGCGGCGGTAACTTTTCGCTCGTCGCATAAAACGAGCGCGCGGCGCGCTATATAAATAGAAGCGCTTCCACTTTTCAATCACTTCTCACCCACCTCTCGCCACACGATGTCGCGCGCGCTACCTGTCTCAAAGCACCTGCCCGCTTTCTTCGCCACCAAGTACGGACCGAACCTGCGGCTGGGGAGAGTCGTCGCCTTTGACACTTGGTGCTCGTTCTGGGTGAGCCCATGCAAGGGTGACCAAGAGCCGTTTTTGGTGGAGGAGCGGCGGGGGATGCCTGTAGAGGTGGGCAGCGTGGTCCTGCTTCGAGTGACGCCCGGCCAAATAAAACTGCTGAAGGTGATCAAGCCGGGCTGCCAGCGGTTTCTCGATGAAGACTGCGACGCCTGCTGATCACCAAAGCAACCAAAAGCCCTTTTCAGGGCTGCACACGATTCTATTACCATTATGGAGTGCTTATTACTCACAAGGACCTTGACAAAATTCGAACCAACACACGAACGTCTCGATTCTCATAAGATAGTTACTTCCATTTGAAAATAACTTATCGTTAGTATGAGATTTAACATTGCCTCTTAAACTCACGTAGTAACATTCGAATATCGTAGAATGTGCAACCACCGTGAGTGGTTCTACGATGCAAAGTCGCTCCATGGAAAAAGTCCATACATGAGTCGACTCAGTTCAATGTTTACTAAGAATTCGTAGTACAATAACAAACATGCATAATATGAATTATGTTACCATCAAATCTATATTACAGGTACCTATATGAATTATGATCGTAGCAATAAGCAAATCATTTTTATACTTTAATTATACCTAATGCACGTACACGACAACACAACAATAAAGTACTAGTATATCATTGATTCAGCCATGCTTGTTTTCTTTAAAGAGAAATTATTCACAACATAGTGTAAGGCTATAAAAATTTATCTTTTCTATGTCTCTACATTAACAAGCCTGAACGTCTATTACTGTCCGTATCCGTGTTAACTAACCTAACCCAAAGGGGTTGGTAGGTAATTTGCATTTATAAATATCTATATGAATCATGATCGTGGTAATAAGCAAATCATTTTGTTACTAAGTATTACCCAATGTACATTCTCAACAACTCAACAATATCATGTGCGAGTATATCATTGCTTTGGCTATGCTTGTTCTATAGAATGTGAACTTATTTGGAATATGCACACAAAACATGAACGCTTCGCCAAACTACGCGTCCCGTGACGCATCAGCAGCATGCGAGACCTCGCTGCGCGACCATTGCACCGAGCGCATACGGCGTCGTATAAAAAGAGCGCGTTTGTAATTTTCATTTATCACTTCACACTCACCGCTCGCGCCGGAACGTCGTCTCACTCGCTTCCAGTCGCCAAAATATAACGACGAACAAGATGGACTGCCCTTGCAGGCTTACATCAAACGTCATCAGAAGAGATGCCAAGTCGACGGAGGAGCAGACGAGCCGCCCAGGGGAGCGTTGTGTGTACTGCAAGCGGCAGGCGGAGGAAGAACGGTTCTTCCAATCCCCGCCCTTGCAGCAGCGCCAGCTTAACATCAATGGGCGGCCGCAGCTGCCCGATGTGATAACGCCTGCACCACACTACATCTCCAAGGTGGTACTGGACCTGAATCTCATCAGGAAGAGAAAAATGCAGCCCAACTGCTAAGATGTCGACGGAAGTAACAAACAGCCCTTTTCAGGGCTGCACTCGATTCTATCACCATTATGGAGTGCTTATTACTCACAAGGACCTTGACGAAATTCCAACCAACACACGAACGTCTCGATTCTCATAAGATAGTTACTTCCATTTGAAAATAACTTATCGTTAGTATGAGATTTAACATTGCCTCTTAAACTCACGTAGTAACATTCGAATATCGTGGAATGTGCAACCACCGTGAGTGGTTCTACGATGCAAAGTCGCTCCATGGAAAAAGTCCATACATGAGTCGACTCAGTTCAATGTTTACTAAGAATTCGTAGTACAAAAACAAACATGCATAATATGAATTATGTTACCATCAAATCTATATTACAGGTACCTATATGAATTATGATCGTAGCAATAAGCAAATCATTTTTATACTTTAATTATACCTAATGCACGTACACGACAACACAACAATAAAGTACTAGTATATCATTGATTCAGCCATGCTTGTTTTCTTTAAAGAGAAATTATTCACAACATAGTGTAAGGCTATAAAAATTTATCTTTTCTATGTCTCTACATTAACAAGCCTGAACGTCTATTACTGTCCGTATCCGTGTTAACTAACCTAACCCAAAGGGGTTGGTAGGTAATTTGCATTTATAAATATCTATATGAATCATGATCGTGGTAATAAGCAAATCATTTTGTTACTAAGTATTACCCAATGTACATTCTCAACAACTCAACAATATCATGTGCGAGTATATCATTGCTTTGGCTATGCTTGTTCTATAGAATGTGAACTTATTTGGAATATGCACACAAAACATGAACGCTTCGCCAAACTACGCGTCCCGTGACGCATCAGCAGCATGCGAGACCTCGCTGCGCGACCATTGCACCGAGCGCATACGGCGTCGTATAAAAATAGCGCGTTTGTAATTTTCAATCACTTCACACTCACCGCTCGCGCCGGAACGTCGTCTCACTCGCTTCCAGTCGCCAAAATATAACGAAGAACAAGATGGACTGCCGAAAAAAATTGAAATTGTTAGTGTAAGGTTTATTACTTTTTTGCTATTATATAACTAGACTATGTGCCTCTTTGTTTTAGAATTAAGTATAATTGTGATCTTAGATGTATTTTCAACACTCACTTATTTTTTTATGATGTTAAGTGCGAGTCGGTGCATCGCTTTGTATTGTGGCTATAATTGTTTGTTGTGTGTTGGTTTTATTATGGTCTTCGTTTTGCCAATTATTTGTGGTTTGTACTTTTTGTCTGAATCGGTTCTGTATGGCCGTGTTGCTTCCTTGGAACTTCTCCGGCTCCCAATTGATGGCTGATAAAAGTCTCAGGGTCTCATATTTAAATGCGGGTTCTTTAGGTACCAACCACGACGAGTTTATCGCGACATTTATGCGCTTGTCTCCGGATGTGGTCGCAATAGGCGAGACTTGGCTGGAGAGCGGTGGAGAGGCGCGTGCGCCGCGCCTTCCGGGTTACCGCCTGCGCCACGTGCCGCGCCCTGCATCTGTTAGGTCGAGGGGGGGAGGGGTGGTGTTCTACGTGCGACGAGGGTTTCGTGCGCGCACCATCGCCCATCCGCCTGCGCCTCCCGAGGTGTGGGTGACGTTCAGGTGCGGCCGTACGTCTGTTGCTCTGGGCAATGTGTATAGGCCACCGTGGGTGAATATTGACACTTTCCTGGAGGCTATTGCTGATAGTGTGTTGTCTTTTGCACGATGTGACAAGGTGGTACTTCTTGGTGATTTTAATGTCAATGTCCTGGATAGGGGCCATCCACATACGCTGAGACTGGAGCGGTTTTTCTTTGAGGTTGGTCTCTCAAATATTATTGACGAGCCCACTCACTTTACTGCCAGTTCCGCTACCCTCATTGACTTAGTGGCCACTGATGCACGGGTTGCTGGCTCCCTTGTGGAGCACATTCCTTCTTTGGGTGGTCATGCTGTGCTGACTGTTAATTTTAAGTTAAGGAAGCCAAAACCCAAGCCACAAATATTGTTTACACGTTCCCTTGGTTCCATCAGCCTTGATGATCTTGATGGGGTGTTGGCGGGGGTGGATTGGCAGTCTATGTCATTGTTGGGTGACGTGAATGAGCTGGTTGCTACCTATAGCTCCTATTTGCTGGGCATATTTGATAGCCTTGCCCCTGTCCGCAGGCTAATAATCATTAGGGACAAGATGCCTCCATGGCTCACTAGTAACGTTTGGGAGATGATGCGTCTAAGAGATGGGCGGTATAGGGTGGCTCGTAGAACTGGTTGTCCTGTGCAGAGGGCTGAGTATCTTAAGCTCAAGAAACATGTGAAGGTCAGCATTGCTTCTGAAATAAAGGCTTTCTTTATTACCTTCATAAATAATAATGCTGGGGACCCGAAGAAACTTTGGCAAAACTTGAAAACGGTTCTGCCTTCTAGGGCTCAACATGATGTTTTGCCAGATGCCTTAAATGACCCTAACAAGATAAATGATTATTTTTTAGATATACCTGTTGTAATTCTCTTAGTTTAAGTAGTCATAGTAATAATTTTTTTGAGTTAAGCACTATCAATGACTTTGATTTATATAAGGTTATGAAATCGATCACATCTAACGCTGAAGGCTGTGACGGAATAGTAATGGATATGGTGTTACGCACAATGCCAATGACATTAGATGTGGTACGTGCTATTATTAATGGATCTATCACCAGCTCAGTCTTTCCTGAACAGTGGAAGTGTGCTGTGGTCCACCCCATACCCAAAAAGAGCAGTGTGGGCTCATTGGGTGACTTGAGGCCTATTAGCATCCTCCCCTACCTGTCCAAGTTGCTGGAAAAGGTAGTGTATGGGCAGACTCTAGGTTTCTGCGAGAGAAGTGGTTTGCTGCCCTCTCATCAGTCGGGCTTCCGTAGGGGCCATAGTACAGCCACCGCCTTAATGGATGTAGTGGATGGTCTCCTCACTAGTCGAGATCAAGGGTTTGGATCATTTCTAGTACTACTGGATTTTTCAAGGGCGTTTGATTCACTTAATATAGATCTCTTGTTGCAGAAACTGAGTGTATATGGTTTTAGTAATAATACAGTTAAATGGTTCTCTAGCTACCTGAAGGGTAGGTCTCAGGTGACAGTGGTTGCTGGAGCAGATGGATTGTATCGATCCAAGGTTAAGGCTGTGACTAGGGGTGTTCCTCAGGGATCTGTATTGGGCCCTTTGCTGTTTCTAGTATACTCTGCTGACATAGTGAGCTGCATGAAACACTCGCAGTATCACATTTACGCTGATGATCTGCAAATTTATATAAGCAGCAAAGGTTCTCATGAACGTGAAGCGGTTGATAGGCTTAACGAAGATCTTGCAAGAATTGATGACTGGGCACTTGTTAATTCTTTGGTGCTTAACCCTTCAAAGAGTGTGTACATGCTGGTAGGTACTAGGGCGCAGGTCCAGCGTTTAGAAGCTATTTCTGATAGAATAGTACTTCATGGTGTGCAGATGCGTAGGGAGTTCTTGGTTCGTAACTTGGGGTTACTAATGGATCCTTCACTAAACTTTGAGGAGCACATATCAACCTTAGCCCGTGGTTGCTTCTATCGTTTGAAGCTATTATATGGAATTCGGCAGTTTGTGAATGTGAATTTACGTATTCGATTGTGTGAAGCCTTGGTACTGTCCAGAGTAGATTACTGTCTCACCGTCTATGGATCATGCTTGCTGCGCAGGTCGTTTCGGTTGCTTCAAAGGATTCAAAATGCATGTGCCAGATATTGCTTTCATATCCCACCTAGAACTCATGTGACACCTTTCATTGATCGGGCAAACCTGTTGAGGATGGAGGCCAGACATAAGTTACATGTTGCCACAATGTTATTTGGTTTAATTAGGTGTGGTAGGCCGACATACCTTATTGAGAAGCTTGTCTGGCGTCAGGCGCGACGTGGTGAAGGTATTCGGAGTATTTGTCCACCTTTCACTGTGCCGGTCCATAGAACTACTGCTGGGTCGAGTGCCTTTAGGGTTATGGCTTGTCACATATATAATAACATCCCGCCGCCGATCAGGAATATTGGCAATAAGTCTGAGTTTCGCCATCGTCTTTACGAGCATCTGCTGGCACTTCAGATCCGAGGATAGAGATAGATTCATATTTGGTCTTGTAAACAGTGTAATAGCCTCAGAGTAGAGGAAAACATTCCCATCCCAATCCACAATAGAATGCCAATCTATAATTAATTTCCATGAAAGGTACAATACATTGATTTCTGCGATAATTTTACTCATATATGGTTGATATTTATTAGGCATAATATTAGATATTGAAGGTTAAGGTTAGTGTGGTTTTGTAGGTGAGTTATGAGTGTATGTATAGGTTTAAGTGGTTATGTTCGTGTGGGCGTTTGGGTTGCCAACATGTTTTTGGACCTGACTGAAACACAGCGCTGGTTACATGGACAACTGTGCCTTGTTACTAGCATTTTGGCTGGGGCAGGTCCTTTTGCATTTGTCGTTGCACCGGCTTGCACAGGCCTATTTAGTTTCAAGTTTGTTTTTTTCTTTGTTAGTTTCTAAGTTTTGTATTATTGTTTAGGTTTTTGTGTTCGTCGGTGTAATGTCCTAATGTAAATAAATATTATTATTATTAAACCAGGTAGACCGCCATGGCAGAGTGGAGTTGTAAAACTAAATATAACAGTAAAGTGACATCTATTTAAACTAACAGTACAACACACGAAGCTACGCTCGTTGCCAGTGACGAACACGATTGTGAGATCTGCACACAAAACATGAACGCTTCTCCAAACTACGCGTCCCGCGACGCATCAGCAGCATGTGAGACCTCGCTGCGCGACCATTGCACCGAGCGCATACGGCGTCGTATAAAAAGAGCGCGTTTGTAATTTTCAATCACTTCACACTCACCGCTCGCGCCGGAACGTCGTCTCACTCGCTTCCAGTCGCCAAAATATAACGAAGAACAAGATGGACTGCCCTTGCAGGCTTACATCAAACGTCATCAGAAGAAGTTTTATACTTTAATTATACCTAATGCACGTACACGACAACGCAACAATAAAGTACTAGTATATCATTGATTCAGCCATGCTTGTTTTCTTTAAAGAGAAATTATTCACAACATAGTGTAAGGCTATAAAAATTTATCTTTTCTATGTCTCTACATTAACAAGCCTGAACGTCTATTACTGTAGTCCGTGTTAACTAACCTAACCCAAAGGGGTTGGTAGGTAATTTGCATTTATAAATATCTATATAAATCATGATCGTGGTAATAAGCAAATCATTTTGTTACTAATTATTACCCAATGTACATTCTCAACAACTCAACAATATCATGTGCGAGTATATCATAGCTATGGCTATGCTTGTTTTATAGAATGTGAACTTATTTGGAATATGCACACAAAACATGAACGCTTCGCCAAACTACGCATCCCATGACGCATCAGCAGCATGCGAGACCTCGCTGCGCGACCATTGCACCGAGCGCATACGGCGTCGTATAAAAAGAGCGCGTTTGTAATTTTCAATCACTTCACACTCACCGCTCGCGCCGGAACGTCGTCTCACTCGCTTCCAGTCGCCAAAATATAACGAAGAACAAGATGGACTGCCCTTGCAGGCTTACATCAAACGTCATCAGAAGAGATGCCAAGTCTACGGAGGAGCAGACCAGCCGCCCAGGGGAGCGTTGTGTGTACTGCAAGCGGCAGGCGGAGGAAGAACGGTTCTTCCGATCCCCGCCCTTGCAGCAGCGCCAGCTTAAAATCAATGGGCGGCCGCAGCTGCCCGATGTGATAACGCCTGCACCACACTACATCTCCAAGGTGGTACTGGACCTGAATCTCATCAGGAAGAGGAGAATGCAGCCCAACTGCTAAGATGTCGACGGAAGTAACAAAAAGCCCTTTTCAGAGCTGCACACGATTCTATCACCATTCTGGAGTACTTATTCCTCACAAGGACCTTGACGAAATTCGAACCAACACACGAACGTCTCGATACTCATAAGATAGTTACAGTCCATTTGAAAATAACTTATCGTTAGTATGAGATTTAACATTGCCTCATAAACTCACGTAGTAACATTCGAATATCGTAGAATGTGCAACCACCTTGAGTGGTTCTATGATGCAAAGTCGCTCCATGGAAATAGTCCATACATGAGTCGACTCAGTTCAATGTTTACTAAGAATTCGTAGTACAATTACAAACATGCATAATAGGGATTATGTTATCATCAAATCTATATAACAAGTAGCAAATCATTTTTATACCTCAATATTACCCAATCCGCGTACACGACAACACTTCAATAAAATAGGTAGAGCGAGAAGCGAGTGTTGAATTCGTTCGTGTGTTGTTTACAGACTCGGTGCGCTGTGTCACTTATTCGTTTCGTTTCGATCATTTGGGCATTATTAGATACGTTTATAACATATATTATATCGTCGACAAACACTTGACAATGGTCGTAGTTTAATTTAGAATATAATAATTTATTATTGAGGACTGAATGTGCGCTAGTTACTAGAGTCACCGCGCCGCGAGAGGAGTCGAGTCGTTGAAAAGTTCTACGACCGTCGCCGTTCGACGGACATTGACAACATTCCTGGATCTACGTGCACTGCACCGTTCAATCTAAGCTCTGTGATCGTTCATCGAACGCATCTTAGACAATAAGTGAGCTAAATTGTCATTAAAACAGCGCACGGGCAGTGCGAGCGATCGACTCTTAAAAAGAAACGAACGTTCCGTCGAATATACGGCATAACTTACTTTTTAATCGTCCAGGAAAACAGACGGCCCCACGAGTGTTCTCCGTGCGGTAAACATCGGGGCGAGCGCCCTCGCGCTACGTTCTCGACCGCATACGTATAACGTACGAGCGAGCAAGCATCTCTCAACTTTAACGCAGCAATCACCAATCTATATCCAACCAAGTGAAAATGGCCGCCACAGCAGTTTCATCTGACGCACCAGTCGCGGCGACACCCACCAAGAAGGCAAAGTCCTCGGCGGCCGCCGAGAAGCCCAAGCCCACGCACCCGAAGACCTCCGAGATGGTGTACAACGCCATCAAAGGGCTGATGGAGCGCGACGGCTCCTCTCTGCAAGTGATCAAGAAGTACATCGCCGCCCACTACAAAAAACACTTCATCAGAAAGTACCTGAAGAGCGCCGTCGAGTCGGGCGCGCTCACCCAGACCAAGGGTAGTGGAGCCTCCAGCTCCGCCGCGGCCGCCGCCGCCAAGAATAAAGCCGCCTCGTCGTCTTCAAAGGCAAAGCCCGCCGGCGCCGCCGCCAAGAAGGCAGCCGCTCCCAAGAAGAAACCAGCTGCGAAGCAAACCGCCAAGCCGCCCACCAAGAAGCCGAAAGCGCCCAAGCCCAAGAAGGCCGCCACCCCCAAGGCCAAGCCCGCCGCGAAGAAGGCCGCCGCTAAGAAGTGAAGTGCTCCCACCCACCAGCACCGAGAGCCACTTCTAAGCGCCGGTTCCTAGGCGTCGCGACGGCGACCACCACCCCACCGCTACGGACGGTCGCCCGGTGTGTCTCGTCTCTCCACCGAACGGACCGATCAAAAAGCCCTTTTCAGGGCTACAACATCATTCCGATTTGATTTGCGTCATGCAACCATCTATCTCTTCACAAATGACTACGACGCCGATGAGCCTTCATCGCCAACAACGAACGAACACTCTCACGCACATAAACACGCACGCACTCCTATTCGTTCATTGTTTGTTGCAAGTCAAGTGCACCGAATAATTGGTTGTCTTCGCTCGCTCCTGCCTCGTGTCTATCACTCACTTGTCTCTTAACTTATTCAACACCGCGCCATTTTTCAGCGTCTACCTAGCGGAGCCGCCACACAAACGGTCATGAACACGCTAGGCGTGTCCACTGGCTCTACGCGTATTTTAATGTTTCTCAATACGTTAATAATACGTTGTGGTAGTTTATTTCCTTTTGTGTTAGTTCTGTTTGTGCAACGAAAGAGATAATGTTGTGGCAACAGTATGGTGATTTCAAACCAGGTAGACAGCCATGGCAGAGTGGAATTGTAAAACTAAATATAACAGTAAAGTGACATCTATTTAAACTAACAGTACAACACACGAAGCTACGCTCGTAGCTAGTGACGAACACGATTGTGAGATCTGCACACAAAACATGAACGCTTCTCCAAACTACGCGTCCCGCGACGCATCAGCAGCATGTGAGACCTCGCTGCGCGACCATTGCACCGAGCGCATACGGCGTCGTATAAAAAGAGCGCGTTTGTAATTTTCAATCACTTCACACTCACCGCTCGCGCCGGAACGTCGTCTCACTCGCTTCCAGTCGCCAAGTTGATAGCGAAGAACAAGATGGACTGCCCTTGCAGGCTTACATCAAACGTCATCAGAAGAGATGCCAAGTCTACGGAGGAGCAGACCAGCCGCCCAGGGGAGCGTTGTGTGTACTGCAAGCGGCAGGCGGAGGAAGAACGGTTCTTCCGATCCCCGCCCTTGCAGCAGCGCCAGCTTAAAATCAATGGGCGGCCGCAGCTGCCCGATGTGATAACGCCTGCACCACACTACATCTCCAAGGTGGTACTGGACCTGAATCTCATCAGGAAGAGGAGAATGCAGCCCAACTGCTAAGATGTCGACGGAAGTAACAAAAAGCCCTTTTCAGGGCTGCACACGATTCTATCACCATTATGGAGTGCTTATTCCTCACAAGGACCTTGACGAAATTCGAACCAACACACGAACGTCTCGATTCTCATAAGATAGTTACAGTCCATTTAAAAATAACTTATCTTTAGTATGAGATTTAACATTGCCTTATAAACTCACGTAGTAACATTCGAATATCGTAGATTGTGCAACCACCGTGAGTGGTTCTACGATGGAAAGTCGCTCCATGAAAATAGTCCATACATGAGTCGACTCACTTCAATTATTACTAAGAATTCGTAGTACAATAACAAACATGCATAATATGAATTACGTATTCATCAAATCTATATTACAGGTACCTATATGAATTATGATCGTACCGATAAGCAAATCATTTTTATACTTTAATTATACCTAATGCACGTACACGACAACGCAACAATAAAGTACTAGTATATCATTGATTCAGCCATGCTTGTTTTCTTTAAAGAGAAATTATTCACAACATAGTGTAAGGCTATAAAAATTTATCTTTTCTATGTCTCTACATTAACAAGCCTGAACGTCTATTACTGTAGTCCGTGTTAACTAACCTAACCCAAAGGGGTTGGTAGGTAATTTGCATTTATAAATATCTATATAAATCATGATCGTGGTAATAAGCAAATCATTTTGTTACTAATTATTACCCAATGTACATTCTCAACAACTCAACAATATCATGTGCGAGTATATCATAGCTATGGCTATGCTTGTTTTATAGAATGTGAACTTATTTGGAATATGCACACAAAACATGAACGCTTCGCCAAACTACGCATCCCATGACGCATCAGCAGCATGCGAGACCTCGCTGCGCGACCATTGCACCGAGCGCATACGGCGTCGTATAAAAAGAGCGCGTTTGTAATTTTCAATCACTTCACACTCACCGCTCGCGCCGGAACGTCGTCTCACTCGCTTCCAGTCGCCAAAATATAACGAAGAACCAGATGGACTGCCCTTGCAGGCTTACATCAAACGTCATCAGAAGAGATGCCAAGTCGACGGAGGAGCAGACGAGCCGCCCAGGGGAGCGTTGTGTGTACTGCAAGCGGCAGGCGGAGGAAGAACGGTTCTTCCAATCCTCGCCCTTGCAGCAGCGCCAGCTTAACATCAATGGGCGGCCGCAGCTGCCCGATGTGATAACGCCTGCACCACACTACATCTCCAAGGTGGTACTGGACCTGAATCTCATCAGGAAATGGAGAATGCAGCCCAACTGCTAAGATGTCGACGGAAGTAACAAAAAGCCCTTTTCAGGGCTGCACACGATTCTATCACCATTATGGAATGCTTATTCCTCACAAGGACCTTGACAAAATTCGAACCAACACACGAACGTCTCGATTCTCATAAGATAGTTACAGTCCATTTGAAAATAACTTATCGTTAGTATGAGATTTAACATTGCCTCATAAACTCACGTAGTAACATTCAAATATCGTAGAATGTGCATCCAACTTGAGTGGTTCTACGATGGAAAGTCGCTCCATGGAAATAGTCCATACATGAGTCGACTCGGTTCAATTATTACTAAGAATTCGTAGTACAATAACAAACATGCATAATATGAATTACGTATTCATCAAATCTATATTACAGGTACCTATATGAATTATGATCGTACCGATAAGCAAATCATTTTTATACTTTAATTATACCTAATGCACGTACACGACAACACAACAATAAAATAGGTAGAGCGAGAAGCGAGTGTTGAATTTGTTCGTGTGTTGTGACTCGGACAGACTCGGTGCGCTGTGTCACTTATTCGTTTCGTTTCGATCATTTGCGCATTATTAGATACGTTTATAAAATATATTATATCGTCGACGAACACTTGACAATGGTCGTAGTTTAATTTAGAATATAATAATTTATTATTGAGGACTGAATGTGCGCTAGTTACTAGAGTCACCGCGCCGCGAGAGGAGTCGAGTCGTTGAAAAGTTCTACGACCGTCGCCGTTCGACGGACATTGACAACATTCCTGGATCTGCGTGCACTGCACTGTTCAATTCACGCTCTGAGATCGTTCATCGAACGCATCTTAGACAATAAGTGAGCTAAATTGTCATTAAAACAGCGCACGGGCAGTGCGAGCGATCGACTCTTGAAAAGAAACGAGCGTTCCGTCGAATATACGGCATAACTTACTTTTCAATCGTCCAGGAAAACAGACGGCCCCGCGAGTGTTCTCCGTGCGGTAAACATCGGGGCGAGCGCCCTCGCGCTACGTTCTCGACCGCATACGTATAACGTACGAGCGAGCAAGCATCTCTCAACTTTAACGCAGCAATCACCAATCTATATCCAACCAAGTGAAAATGGCCGACACAGCAGTTTCATCTGACGCACCAGTCGCGGCGACACCCACCAAGAAGGCAAAGTCCTCGGCGGCCGCCAAGAAGCCCAAGTCCAAGCCCACGCACCCGAAGACCTCCGAGATGGTGTACAACGCCATCAAAGAGCTGAATGAGCGCGACGGCTCCTCCCTGCAGGTGACCAAGAAGTACATCCCCGCCCACTACAAAAAACACTTCATCAGAAAGTACCTGAAGAGCGCCGTCGAGTTGGGCGCGCTCATCCAGACCAAGGGCAGGGCAGCCTCCAGCTCTGCCGCGGCCGCCGCCCCCAAGAAAAAGGCCGCCTCGTCACCATCCAAGGCGAAGCCCGCCGCCGCCGCCAAGAAGGCAGCCGCTCCCAAGAAAAAACCAGCTGCGAAGAAGACCGCCAAGCCGCCCACCAAGAAGCCGAAAGCGCCCAAGCCCAAGAAGGCCGCCACCCCCAAGGCCAAGCCCGCCGCGAAGAAGGCCGCCGCCAAGAAGTGAAGTGCTCCCACCCACCAGCACCGAGAGCCACTTCTAAGCGCCGGTTCCTAGGCGTCGCGACGGCGACCACCACCCCACCGCTACGGACGGTCGCCCGGTGTGTCTCGTCTCGCCACCGAACGGACCGATCAAAAAGCCCTTTTCAGGGCTACAACATCATTCCGATTCGATTTGCGCCATGCAACCATCTATCTCTTCACAAACGACCACGACGCCGATGAGCCTTCATCGCCAACAACGAACGAACACTCTCACGCACATAAACACGCACGCACTCCTATTCGTTAATTGTTTGTTGCAAGTCAAGTGCACCCAATAATTGGTTGTCTTCGCTCGCTCCTGCCTCGTGTCTATCACTCACTTGTCTCTTAACTTATTCAACACCGCGCCATTTTTCAGCGTCTACCTAGCGGAGCCGCCACACAAACGGTCATGAACACGCTAGGCGTATCCACTGGCTCTACGCGTAGTTTAATGTTTCTCAATACGTTAATAATACGTTGTGCTAGTTTATTTCCTTTTGTGTTAGTTCTGTTTGTGCAACGAAAGAGATAATGTTGTGGCAACAGTATGGTGATTTCAAACCAGGTAGACAGCCATGGCAGAGTGGATTTGTAAAACTAAATATAACAGTAAAATGACATCTATTTAAACTAACAGTACAACACACGAAGCTACGCTCGTAGCTAGTGACGAACACGATTGTGAGATCTGCACACAAAACATAACCGCTTCGCCAAACTACGCGTCCCGTGACGCATCAGCAGCATGCGAGACCTCGCTGCGCGACCATTGCACCGAGCGCATACGGCGTCGTATAAAAAGAGCGCGTTTGTAATTTTCAATCACTTCACACTCACCGCTCGCGCCGGAACGTCGTCTTTCTCGCTTCCAGTCGCCAAAATATAACGAAGAACAAGATGGACTGCCCTTGCAGGCTTACATCAAACGTCATCAGAAGAGATGCCAAGTCGACGGAGGAGCAGACGAGCTGCCCAGGGGAGCGTTGTGTGTACTGCAAGCGGCAGGCGGAGGAAGAACGGTTCTTCCGATCCCCGCCCTTGCAGCAGCGCCAGCTTAAAATCAATGGGCGGCCGCAGCTGCCCGATGTGATAACGCCTGCACCACACTACATCTCCAAGGTGGTACTGGATTTGAATCTCATCAGGAAGAGGAGAATGCAGCCCAACTGCTAAGATGTCGACGGAAGTAACAAAAAGCCCTTTTCAGGGCTGCACACGATTCTATCACCATTATGGAGTGCTTATTAGGGTGGATCACAAATGTATGAAAAAAAATTTTTTTTCTAATTTCGAAACGGAATAGTTTTCAAAAGTTGCGTTATATTATTATGAATTAAACCTAATTTTTTGATAATTTTTTTATGACAGTATGAGCCCCCGCCGGAGGTCTGAAATTTAAGAATAACATGAAAAATATGTGTGCGTCTAACGTGTGTGTGTGTATGTATGTATAGTGTTGAAATTAATTATAATAATATATTTTTACTGTAAATATTTATTGAATAAAACAAGTAAATTAATTATTAATTATTTATTGAAATATAAAAACAAAAGGTTTGATAATAATGAAGGAAAAAGTCACTTTTTAACACAAAAATCCTTTTTGGACTCAAACTTTGGCATCACCTTACGGGAGGCCAATTTAGCCTTTATAAAAGCAGCTAAGAGCAGCTTCAGTAACTACTTTGACTGAGCGTTCCACCGCTTGGGTGTGGCAGGGCAATCTAATGAACTCCAAAGCAGACTCTCCTCCAGTTTCAATTAAATCTTGCAATTGCTCATCAGATATATTTTTCAATATTGGCGGTTCATAATATCGTTGTTGCCAATCAATCATATCGGTATATGAGTTTGCATTTAAGTTAACTTTTGGCACTTCAAATTTTCTCATAATTATAGTTGTATTCCCTTGGCGAGCCTTCTTAATACGTCTTGCAGCGAGTTCTCTAATATGTTTCTGTGGATCTGTTATCATGCTTAGCAATACATTTTCAGAATGAGCAAAGTAACTTTTTCGGGCTATGACAGGATCTACAATCTGAAGTAATTTCTCAGGTAAATATCTAGTGCTAGAAATAAGTTTCCATAGGTGTCTCGAACCATCTTTGCAGGACGAATGATTTTTGATGGCAAACCAGACTGGTGCATACGACTTCACGACAAATGTTGCCAAGTGCTTGAGATTTTGAGATGGTTCTTGAGTTGAAATGTATAAACGTAATATACGATTAGCTCTAGTTAACCATCGTGCATGAGAAAGCTTACCTGGGTTTCGATGTAACAAATCTGGTGGGCACGATCCATTGACAATAACCGTAGTAATTTCATGTAAATATTTTTGATCTGTGCTCAAATCTTTCGGCATTGGCGGCAGGAGTTCTCCGTCAATCCTCACAAATTCTGCCAAAGGCAATGTCTCGCATATTTCTAATGCCTTTCCTATGCTGCCTGCAAATGATCTAGGTCCTGCAGTAGGACCATCCAGATAGGAAAATAAATGCCTCAATGGCAATTCGTTAGCATGTAACAGGCATACTATCCACTGCAAAGGTCGTGACAGCCTTTTTTCTAGTAGATGAATCACACCTCCTACTTTTTCCGTATTTGTATTTGTCCCATCACAACCAACAGCCAGCAAACTTGCAGAAGATATATTCTCTGTTGTCAAGAAATTGTAAATGGCCTTCTCAATATTTCTAGCCGTCCCAGATGCCGGCGTTACATGCCCTACATAAATCGACCCCGGTTCCTTAATTATGGAAATGTGTTCCTCTTGTACTACGACTCTAGTTCTCTTTGTCCCTTTCAAAATGATTTTTGCCGTCTTGTCCTTTCTTCCATCGAAATATAATGCTGGAATTTCAGTTACTTTTTCTTCTGTCGAAATTTGTTGCCGTACTTTTTGTCTTATCCTTCTCAATTTCATTCTATCTACGATATTTACCGATTGCGTTTCGGAGTTTGAATCATAAAGCACAGACGATACAATAGCTGCTGCAGCTCGGTCTGAGACTCCGTATCTATCGCAAACAGTCGCTAAGCTATGAAGACTAGCATCCTTAAGCTTGGGAAGAGGTGACTTCTCACAAAAAGATGAATCATACTCGTTTGAAGTGTCTAAAGTCAACGAACAAGAAGGAAGGGCTATTTTATTATTTAATGCAGGCTTATTTGATCGATTTAAAGTAGTAGGTGTTTTCTCGATTGTAGCATTCACATTTTGCGATATTTCTTGCCTTAAAGCACGCAATCTTCGATTTTGTAACTTTCTACTCTGTACAACATCTATTTTTCCTATAACCATCACTCTATTTGTGCGCTGGTCATGTAAAAACAATTGTTCTTCCTTTGGCACTTTTTTTTCCTTCGAGCAAATGCAACTCTGAATATTTTTACATTTACATGCAGCAATGTCAAACAACAGTCTGCTGTGCGACCGAAACTCTTGTAGTTTTTCTTTCTTAATTTTCTTGATCGATTTTTCAAAGTTATAACATTTAGAATGGTAACTTTTTAGTAACTGTAACACTCGTTTATGAGTCACTATAGGAATAGATGATTTTACCCATAAACTCTCGACTTTTGTAGTAACAATTTCAGCAATTTCATTAAATCTTGGCTCTTTTGTAGTGCTATGCCTAATTTTCAAATCTTGACGAGTCCATTCATAAAACTTCATAACATTTTCGTACGTCGGTAATAAATTTTCCTTTAACTCTTCACTTTCACCAAATATCGGACATTTTAACTTTTCTCTAGTAGAAGTCATGTTTAAATTCACAGAAAATATTGCAAAACAAGTAACAGTAATGTAACAAAACAAATGCGTGACCTTTCACCTTGAAACAATTAGCGACTATAAAATCCGTCAAAGTGCGTCCGAGCGCAGCGCGTGTCACACAACCTCTCCGCCCCCGCCCCCCGCTTTCCTCTACGGTAAATGACGCGTTATAATAATAATTTCTTTAATTGTTGTCAAACGTTTTATAAGCCATTTTTTATGTATCCTTTTGATTAAAACACGACGATTGAAGTATTTTCAACGAGTTGTAGATAGCAAAATAATCGGTTAAAATATCATTATTTTTAAATATTTGATGCCTTGGCGGGGCTTCTTACAGTTGTTCGATATTTTTTATCCAAAACACATACACTAATAGGCAACTTTTAATAACTATTCCAAATTGAAATACGAAAAAAAATTTTTTCGTTCCACCCTCGTGCTTATTACTCACAAGGACCTTGACAAAATTCGAACCAACACACGAACGTCTCGATTCTCATAAGATAGTTACAGTCCAATTGAAAATAACTTATCGTTAGTATGAGATTTAACATTGCCTCATAAACTCACGTAGTAACATTCGAATATCGTAGATTGTGCAACCACCGTGAGTCTAATACGATGGAAAGTCGCTCCATGAAAATAGTCCATACATGAGTCGACTCAGTTCAATGTTTACTAAGAATTCGTACTACAATAACAAACATGCATAATATGAATTATGTTACAATCAAATCTATATTACAGGTACCTATATGAATTATGATCGTAGCAATAAGCAAATCATTTTTATACTTTAATTATACCTAATGCACGTAGACGACAACACAACAATAAAGTACTAGTATATCATTGATTCAGCCATGCTTGTTTTCTTTAAAGAGAAATAATTCACAACATAGTGTAAGGCTATAAAAATTTATCTTTTCTATGTCTCTACAATAACAAGCCTGAACGTCTATTACTGTATTCCGTGTTAACTAACCTAACCCAAAGGGGTTGGTAGGTAATTTGCATTTATTAATATCTATATGAATCATAATCGTGGTATTAAGCAAATCTTTTTGTTACTAATTATTACCCAATGTACATTCTCAGCAACTCAACAATATCATGTGCGAGTATATCATTGCTTTGGCTATGCTTGTTTTATAGAATGTGAACTTATTTGGAATATGCACACAAAACATAACCGCTTCGCCAAACTACGCGTCCCGTGACGCATCAGCAGCATGCGAGACCTCGCTGCGCGACCATTGCACCGAGCGCATACGGCGTCGTATAAAAAGAGCGCGTTTGTAATTTTCAATAACTTCACACTCACCGCTCGCGCCGGAACGTCGTCTCAGTCGCTTCCAGTCGCCAAAATATAACGAAGAACAAGATGGACTGCCCTTGCAGGCTTACATCAAACGTCATCAGAAGAGATGCCAAGTCGACGGAGGAGCAGACCAGCCGCCCAGGGGAGCGTTGTGTGTACTGCAAGCGGCAGGCGGAGGAAGAACGGTTCTTCCAATCCCCGCCCTTGCAGCAGCGCCAGCTTGAAATCAATGGGCGGCCGCAGCTGCCCGATGTGATAACGCCTGCACCACACTACATCTCCAAGGTGGTACTGGACCTGAATCTCATCAGGAAGAGGAGAATGCAGCCCAACTGCTAAGATGTCGACGGAAGTAACAAAAAGCCCTTTTCAGGGCTGCACACGATTCTATCACCATTATGGAGTGCTTATTCCTCACAAGGACCTTGACGAAATTCGAACCAACACACGAACGTCTCGATTCTCATAAGATAGTTACAGTCCAATTGAAAATAACTTATCGTTAGTATGAGATTTAACATTGCCTCATAAACTCACGTAGTAACATTCGAATATCGTAGAATGTGCAACCAAATCTATATTACAGGTACCTATATGAATTATAATCGTAGCAATAAGCAAATCATTTTTATACTTTAATAATACCCAATGCACGTACACGACAACACTTCAATAAAATAGGCAGAGCGAGGTAATGAAAGTGTTGCCAGGAATTGAAAGGTTTGCGTAGCCAAACTGAGTTTTGAATTCGTTCGTGTGTTGTTTACAGACTCGGTGCGCTGTGTCACTTATTCATTTCGTTTCGATCATTTGGGCATTATAGGCTAGTTAGGCTGCAGTCTCATTCTGATGGATTATTTAATTAAGTTGTATTGTATTGAAATATGTCTGCAGATTTTCTTGGCATTTCTTCTCTGCAGGATTTTGCTTTACGAAATGCCATTAGTTGATTTAGATTTATTTAATATTTTTTATTTAAATTGATTAACAGTAATGACAACTTTTCCGGTGGAAATGTTTTTTTTTTTTTGACCTTCAATAAGTGATTTTATAATCCTCATATTGAATAAAAAGCATTTCATTTCATTAGATACGTTCATAACATATATTATGACGTCGACGAACACTTGACAATGGTCGTAGTTTAATTTAGAATATAATAATTTATTATTGAGGACTGAATGTGCGCTAGTTACTAGAGTCACCGTGCCGCGAGAGGAGTCGAGTCGTTGAAAAGTTCTACGACCGTCGCCGTACGACGGACATTGACAACATTCCTGGATCTGCGTGCACTGCACCGTTCAATCTACGCTCTGATACCGTTCATCGAACGCATCTTAGACAATAAGTGAGCTTAATTGTCAATAAAACAGCGCACGGGCAGTGCGAGCGATCGACTCTTGAAAAGAAACGAGCGTTCCGTCGAATATACGGCATAACTTACTTATCAATCGTCCGGATAACGTTAGAGACACTTGTCAGTTTCTCGTAAAACGATTTCCGCATTGCCGAAAATGTTTACGAAAAGTAGAAAATGACATAAACGTGAGGATATGTAGTGAAAACTCTGTATGCCTCGACAGAGAAAACAGACGGTCCCGCGAGTGTTCTCCGTGCGGTAAACATCGGGGCAAGCGCCCTCGCGCTACGTTATCGACCGCATACGTCTAACGTACGAGCGAGCAAGCATCTCTCAACTTTAACGCAGCAATCACCAATTTATATCCAACCAAGTGAAAATGGCCAACACAGCAGTTTCATCTGACGCTTCAGTCGCAGCGACACCCACCAAGAAGGCAAAGTCCAAGCACACGCACCCCAAGACCTCCGAGATGGTGTACAATGCCATCAAAGAGCTGAAGGAGCGCGGCGGCTCCTCCCTGCAGGCGATCAAGAAGTACATCGCCGCCCACTACAAAGTGGACGCCGAGAAGCTCGCGCCCTTCATCAGAAAGTACCTGAATAGCGCCGTCGAGTCGGGCGCGCTTATCCGGACCAAGGGCAGGGGAGCCTCCGGCTCCGCCGCGGCCGCCAAAAAAACCAAGCCCACGCACCCGAAGACCTCTGAGATGGTGTACAACGCCATCAAAGAGCTGAAGGAGCGCGGCGGCTCCTCCCTGCAGGCGATCAAGAAGTACATCGCCGCCCACTACAAAGTGGACGCCGAGAAGCTCGCGCCCTTCATCAGAAAGTACCTGAATAGCGCCGTCGAGTCGGGCGCGCTCATCAAGACCAAGGGCAGGGGAGCCTCTAGCTCCACCGCGGCCGCCGCCACCAAGAAGAAGGCCGCCTCGTCGCCGTCCAAGGCGAAGGCCGCCAAGCAAGCAGCCGCTCCCATGAAGAAACCAGCTGCGAAGAAGACCGCCAGGCCTCCCACCAAGAAGCCGAAAGCGCCCAAGCCCAAAAAGGCCGCCGCCAAGAAGTGAAGTGCTCCCACCCACCAGCACCGAGAGCCACTTCTCAACCCCGGTTCCTAGGCGCCGCGACGGCGACCACCACCACCGCACCGCTACGGACGGCCGGCCGGTGTGTCCCGTCTCGCCACCGAACGGACCGATCAAAAAGCCCTTTTCAGGGCTACAACATCATCCTGATGCGATTTGCGCCATGCAACCATCTATCTCTTCACAAACGACCACGACGACGATGAACCCTCATCGCCAACAACGAATGAACGATACACACTCACGCACATAAACACGCACTCACTCCTATTCGTACATTGTTTGTTGCAAGTCAAGTGCACCCAATAATTTGTTGTCTTCGCTCGCTCCTGCCTCGCCTCTTTTACTCACTTATCTCTTAACTCATTCGACACCGCGCCATTTTTCAGCGTCTACCTAGTGGAGCCGCCATACAAACGGTTATGAACACGCTAGGCGTGTCCACTGGCTCTACGCGAAGTTTAATGTTTCTAAATACGTTGTGGTAGTTTATTTCCGTTTGTGTTAGTTCTGTTTGTGAAACGAAAGAGATGATGTTGTGGCAACAGTATAGTGATTTTAAACCAGGTAGACCGCCATGGCAGAGTGGAGTTGTAAAACCAAATATAACAGAAAAATTACATCTATTTAAGCTAACAGCACAACACACGGAGCTACGCTTGTAGCGAGTGACGAACATGATTGTGAGATCTGCACACAACACATGAACGCTTCTCCAAACTACGCGTTCCACGACGCATCAGCGTCATGCGAGACCTCGCTGCGCGACCATTGCACAGAGTGCATACGGCGTCGTATAAAAAGAGCGCATTTGTAATTTTCAATCACTGATTCAGCCTTACGCTCTCGTGCGAGGCAGACGTCCGCGGCGTTCTCGTCGCTTATTCTGCCGTTTGCGAGTTCGGTGTGCTGTTTGGTGCGTTCGACGTGCTCTGCGTTTCGTGCGCTGTGAATTGTGTTGCGATCGAGTGTTGTTGCGGCCTAGGGTCGGGTGCTTGGCGGTTGCTGGGCCCAGATCTCGTCGGTCGCTGCTCCGGGTGGTCCCGCCGTGCGCGGTCGGCCCGGGGCGCAGCTCTTGGCGTAGCCTCAAGGTAAGAGGCCTTTGCCCAATTTTATTTAATTTGTTTAATTATATTTGGGAGGATGGACCAGGAATTTATCGAATTCCTGCTCGCCTCCATCCCTGGTGCCCGCGCGGTGCTGGATGAGTGGGCGGCGCTCAGGGCGTTGCAGACCGACTCCCCGAGGTCCCCCTCCCGCTCGCCTCCCCGGGAGTTGCCGCGGCCTGCCAGGTCGCCGTCCCCTGCCTCCTCTATGGAGGAGGAATTTGTGCCCGTGAGGCAGAAACTCAGGAGGTCCCGCGAGACCTCGCCTGCAGCCCCGAGCTAGGCTCCGCGGGCCGAGCAGGCTGCTGCCCCTGGGGCTCCCCACCCTGATGGGTCGGCCCCATCGCGGCGATCTCCGCCGCCCGTCTTCATCCAGGACAAGGGTTCCTGGAACAGGGTCTCTGCTGCCCTTGACAAGAACAGCATCACGTTTGTGACTGCAAAGAACACCCCTCAGGGTATTAAGGTCGTGATCGGCGGCTCCGACCAGCACAGGGCTCTCACGCCTTGTCGTGGCCGATTTGAAGGCCCAGGGCCTCCCCGTTGTTGCGGCCCACCGCCTCTTCAAGGCGGGCTCCCGGGCGCCATACGATATGATGCTGGTCGCCTTCTCTCAGGAGGTCGACCGAAAGGCCGTCCACCCTAATGCCACATCGGTGGCATTAAGGTGGAGCCTCCTCACAGGAGGGGCGCTCCTAGCCAGTGCCACAACTGCCAGTTGTACGGGCACTCATCGAAAAATTGTTTTGCCCGGCCGCGCTGCGTAAAGTGCGCCGGGGACCATCCTACCGCGGATTGCAAGCGGGTCGCTTCGGAGAGCGCTCCGCCCGCTTGTGTGCTCTGTGGACAGGTGGGTCATCCCGCCAGCTATCGCGGGTGCCCCAAGGCCCCAAAACCTCGTCGAGCTCGTCGCTCGGGGGGACGACGGGGAGCTGCCCGCCCGGCCGCATCTGGTGGCTCGTCGTGGCGCTCCGCCGCCGCCCCTGCTGCCCCCGTCCCCAAGGAGGCGTCAAAGGACGCCGAGTTCGTCGCGGCTCCCGTCCCCGCAGTATCGGCGTGGAAGAAGCCGCTCGCTATGGTGGCGAGCAGCGCCGCAAGAAAGCCCGTCCCCCTTCGGGGACCCCCCTCTCCTCCTCAGGGCCCCTCCCCCAATGCTGGCGGAGGGTCCCTGGCCTCGGACTTGGCAACGGTTGCCAGGGTTATAAACGCGGTTGACATAGTGCAGCTGCGACCCCTAGCCGGCGCCCTCAGGTCTGCCGCCGGTGCCGGGGATGTACTCGTGGCCCTCGCTGGGCACATAGGTTTGGTGGAGTCGGTAAGCCGACTCATGAACTAATTAGGTGTCGTCATGGCTAGCACAACGGCCAGACTTAAACCTAGGACGATGACCCTGGGGCTCTTCAACGCGAACGGCCTCGGGCGTCAGAAGGAGGAAGTGGCCTCCTTCATTAGGGAAAATCAGGTTGACGTGCTCCTGGTGCTGGAGACCCTGCTCAAGCCGAGCGAGCGCAGCGCTTGCATAGCAAACTACTGTCTGGTCAGGAATGACCGCGTCTTCTCCCGGGGCGGAGGAACGGCCGTCTACTACCGCCGTGGCCTTCACGCCGACCCCTTCGTGCAGATGCCCTCCTTGGAGCATCTGGAAGTGTCCATCATTAGGATCTCGCTCACGGGCCACGGCCCCGTGATAATCGTGTCGGCATATCAGCCCCCAGAAAAGCCGCTCCTGGAGCGTGACGTTAGGTCCCTCATGGGGCTAGGAGAGTCGGTCATAGTCGCCGGGGACCTAAACTCTAAGCACAGGGAGTGGAATTGCGCTACCACAAATCCCAACGGTCGTAGGCTGCTCAACATAATAGAGTCCGTTGAGTCAGATTATAGGATCGATGTCGTGGCGCCGATGGAGCCCACTCACTTCCCCTACCACGTGTCCCAGAGACCGGACATTCTAGATATTGCTCAAGGGGGTGTCCCTTCCTCTAGATAGAATTAGGGTGATCCACGAGCTTGACTCGGATCACAGGCCGGTTATTGTTAGGCTGGGGCTGTCGGAGCCCTCCTCGCCCGAAACCAGAGTCTTGGTGGATTGGGCGCGCGTCCGCAATAGTCTACTCGACCCGCTCGCTGCGAGTCTGTCGGGAGTCCCCGATGTTATCAGTTCCCCCTCTGACATCGACTCCTCCATCGAAGCACTCACGCTTCATCTGCGGGAGGTACTGGCCTCATGTTCGCGCAGTGTGCCGTCCCGCGGTAGTTTCGAATTACCCTCCCATGTCCGTGCACTTATCACTGCCAAAAATAGGGCGCGAAGGAAATATGGGGCTTGCCCCACAGAGGAGAACAGGGCGTGTATGCGTCAGCATCAGAGGTCCCTCAGGACTGCTCTTAGGTCATATAGGGATGATCGCTGGCGCAACCTCCTCGATGGCCTGCGTCCTACGCATCAGGCGTATTGGAGTCTCGCCAGGTCGCTCAAAATGGATAGTCCTACAGACATGCCCCCCTTGTGTCGTCCAAACAACCCCCAAGACGGGGCCTTCACGGACGAGGAGAAAGCGGAGTGCATGGCGGACAGCTTCGAAGCCCAGTGTTCGCTCGGCAATGACAATAGGTATGCCTCCTTCATCACGGAGTTCGATAGGAGGGTGGCGGATGGGCTGTCTTGCCCCCCGTTGGCCCATCTGCCGCCGGTCACCCAACAGGAGCTGTTAGGCATCATAGGGCGCCTTAAGCGCAGGAAGGCACCGGGTGCCGATGGGGTCAACAACAGGCTGCTTAGGAGTCTGTCTCCGCCCCTTGTGGCCCTCCTCGCCGCCATCTTCAATGCGGCAATCGCACACTGCGTATTTCCAGGGGCGTGGAAGGAGGCAGTTGTGATTGGGATCCACAAGCCCGAAAAGGTCAGCATCGACCCGTCCAGTTATAGGCCCATCAGTTTGCTCAGCTCGCTGGGTAAGCTGTTCGAACAAGTTCTTCTCACCCGACTCAGGGAGTTTGTGGAGTCGGCCGGCTTGCTCCCGGATGAGCAGTTCGGATTCCGTGTGGGCCACTCATGCGCCCACCAGCTGCATAGAATAGTCGATCATGCGATCGCCATGATGAACTCTCCCCCCCGCAGGCACTGGGGCACCGGTGTCCTGTTTCTTGATGTTGCCAGGGCCTTCGATAGGGTCTGGCATAACGGTCTCGTCTTCAAGCTGTTCCAGCTGGGCCTGCCCGACAGGCTTATCCACTTAATCCAGGACTTCCTCTCAAACAGGACCTTTCGCTACAGGGTCCAGGGCGCGCTGTCGGCAGCCCGCCCGATCTCAGCCGGAGTGCCGCAGGGCTCCATACTGTCCCCCTTCCTCTACCTCCTCTTTACAAGCGATGTGCCTCGGACCCATCAGGTTAGCCTCGCGCTCTTTGCCGATGACGCTGCTTTGTACGCCTCTGACCCCTGTCCAGACAGGGTTCGCATAAAGCTCCAGAAGGCCGCCGACGCCCGAGGCGAGTGGTTTTCGCGCTGGAGGATAGGTTTAAACCCGTCAAAAAGCCAGGCCCTCTATATCGGGCGTGGGAAAAAGAAGCCCAGCCGCGAGCTCTCCCTCTGCGGCAGCCGAGTCCCCTGGGTGGGCGAGGCGAAATACCTGGGCGTCATACTCGATAGGAAACTCACCTTCAGTAAGCACATTGATACGGTGCGCAAGCGGGCGGCCTTCGTCCAGGGCCGCCTGTTCCCCCTCATCCACGACAAGCGGAGCTCTATGTCTCTCTCCTCCAAGCTCGCGCTCTACAAGACCTGCATTCGCCCAGTCATGACCTACGCCAGCGCGGTTTCAAGAAAACAAAGTTCTGCGTGCCGCAACGGGCGCGCCATTGTACGTTAGGAATGTCGATCTCCACAGTGACTGTGGCATTGAGACGGTCGGCAGCTTCATGCGAAGCGCGTCGAGGCGCTTCTTCGATATGCTCCCCCATCACCCAAATCCGCTAATCGCAGCGTCGTGTGACTACGAGGTAAACACGCGTACTACCGTGCTTCGGAGGCCGAGGGATGTCTTAAACGACCCCGAGGACGAGATCTCCAAACAAATAGAGGCCCAACCCCCGAGGGTCCGGCCAGTCCACCGCCGTCGGTGGGGGAGGCGTCGCCGTGCGCCCGCCGCCCCGTCCACATCGCGCCCCCCTGACACCACGTAGGTACTCTGACAAATCACCCGATGGGTCGCCACTAGGGTGGCCCGTCATCAAAAAAATAGTCCTAACACAAGTCCATGGAGTTTCCTGCAGCTCCTTCTCCATGGACACACTTCCGGAGCTGCGGTGAAAATTCTCGCCCCCAAACTAGTCCGATGCCGTTCGGGATCCCGCCAGTAACCAATTGCTGTGCGGGGCGCCCGTGCGGGTCCAAAGCACGGCGGGGGCTGGTTGTCGTTGCGGCCGTGCCCATGCGCGGTCCGCCTCGACGCGTCCAGCCGCCGCCCAAAAGTAAAATTCCTCTCAGCCCGATCAAAATCATTCGCGAAGCCAGGACTGGGTACCCAGTCAATCGCAAATCCTCAGGCAGGCGCACTTCGCGCCGGCCAAAATGTCCGGTGAAGTAGTAATGGCCTCCGGGCCGACTACATCAGAATCAGGCAGCCAGTCTGCCGACAAAAAAAAAAAAATTTCAATCACTTCACACTCAGCGCTCGCGCCGGAACGTCGTCTCGCTCGCTTCCAGTCGCCAAGTTGATAGCGAAGAACAAGATGGACTGCCCTTGCAGGCTTACATCAAACGTCATCAGAAGAGACGCCAAGTCGACGGAGGAGCAGACGAGCTGCCAAGGGGAGCATTGTGTGTACTGCAAGCGGCAGGCGGAGGGAGAACGGTTCTTCCGATCCCCGCCCTTGCACCAGCAGCAGCTTAACATCAATGGGCGGCCGCAGCTGCCCGATGTGATAACGCCGGCACCACACTTCATCTCCAAGGTGGTACTGGACCTGAATCTCATCAGGAAGAGGAGAATGCAGCCCAACTGATAAGATGTCAACGGAAGTAACAAAAAGCCCTTTTCAGGGCTGCACACGATTCTATCACCATTATGGAGTACTTATTCCTCACAAGGACCTTGACGAAATTCGAACCAACACACGAACGTCTCGATTCTCATAAGATAGTTACAGTCCATTTAAAAATAACTTATCGTTAGTATGAGATTTAACATTGCCTCATAAACTCACGTAGTAACATTCGAATATCGTAGAATGTGCAACCACCGTGAGTGGTTCTACGATGGAAAGTCGCTCCATGGAAATGGTCCATACATGAGTCGACTCCGTTCAATGTTTACTAAGAATTCGTAGTACAATAACAAACATGCATAATATGAATTATGTTACCATCAAATCTATATTACAGGTACCTATATGAATTATAATCGTAGCAATAAGCAAATCATTTTTATACTTTAATAATACCCAATGCACGCACACGACAAAACTTCAATAAAATAGGTAGAGCGAGGATATGAAAGTGTTGCCAGGAATTGAAAGGTTTGCGTAGCCAAACTGAGTGTTGAATTCGTTCGTGTGTTGTTTACAGACTCGGTGCGCTGTGTAACTTATTCGTTTCGTTTCGATCATTTGGGCATTATATGCTGCTTCTCACTTACCATCTACGTTTGGTTCTGCTGGTTCGGCTGCTGAGGCGGCAGTTCACCAGAAGCATGTGAAATACGCCGCTCTTAAATCTGCCTATTTGTTTGTGCCAGTGGCTTTTGAAACGTCTGGGGTTTGGAGGGAGGAGACGGTTTCATTTGTGGCTAGCGTAGGCACAAGGCTTAGGGATTGCGGTCTTGATAGACATTCCGGAGAGTTTTTGGCCCAGATGTTGTCGTTGGCTATCCAGCGGGGCAACGGTGCTAGTGTGCTGGGGGCTTTTGCTTCTGGGTGCTAAATTCGGAACACTAGTGGCGCTGTGTAAATATTTACTTTTTGTTGGATTTAAGTATTTTTAAGGCTTAATTGATCTGTTGGGTCCCAGGGACTCCACGCGATTTTCAAAGTGTTGTTATAATCGTATTTTTGAAGTCAAGCGTTTGGTGTTCTCAGTACCTTCCTGAAGTATCTAAGGCCACTCGGAAGCGAAAAAACAGGCGTCTGCGACTACCTCATTGGTGAACTCCACCAGAACATTAGTCTAACTTTTTTTTCAACTATATCCGAATGATTTTAGTGCCTTAACATTATATTTTATTTGTTTTTAACTACAAAATGGCTACCGAAAGATAAGAGGTGAACGTAAATTAACGTGATACCGAATCAACAATAACAAACAAATGAAATGAAGTAAGAAATCGGCTAGAGAACCAAAAAGAAATAATGCCATGTATTCTTTAATCGCTTTTACAAGAAAACAGTTACAATATCGTATAATCCCTAAAAAAACAAAAGTATGTGGTTTTTTTAAGAAGGTCGAGCGTTTTCTATTAAAGGATAATATTATAAACATAAATACAGCTTGGCAAAAAAGAGTAGAAAATAATGGGTGCACCACTAAGTTTTTTCATGGCAACCCTTAAAGTGGACAACCTAGTCTTGGTACTTAGTACATAGAAGTATTATTTGTGTAACATTGTAAGCATTTATGACCGTTTATCCTTTAAGCCTGTTCATTTGAAGCTTTTTTTTCATCAAAAAATGTGAATATGCGCTTTTTCCTGAACCTAGTCGTCATAATCATCATAATTCATAGGACTTAAAAAGGAGACAAAAAAACCACATTTCAGCTAAGGCGTGTCCGACAAATTAATTTATATTTTTTATAATTAGTGTTATTTTATATTTAGTGTATACTAAAAATACTAAAATAATTAAAAATACTCAAAAGTATCAACTTCATTAATGCGCGCCACAGTACTGAACAAAGATGTAAACATAACCCTCGTGTTCGAAGTTTATTGTATAATATTACACTTATCTCGTATGCAAGCAATTCACAATGGTTTATAGTTCATCAAGTAATGCATTTACCAACTATATACAACAAAATAAACGTTCAAATACCGGTCATTTTAGCAGTTCTTTGATAAACATCGGCCACATCCGAAAGAATAGATTTGTCCTTTTTTTCCGCCAGACATTTATTAAAAACTTTGTAAATCACTCTCCTGACATCACTTTGGATAGTCTTATTCATTTTAATTAACTTTCTACGTATTTAAATAACCGTTTTATGTTAAGAGTTTATTTGAAACAAATATTTGGAAATTTGACATTTTGTACTTTGTATACATATTTTTTTTTTTTAAGGTTGCAAGATCACAAATAAAAGTTTACGTTTCTAGACTTTTTTGCCAAGCTGTAAGTACATTTATTATTATAAATTTGTTATATTTAATGATTATTTCCTAAACCACTGGACTCCACCATGTCAATTACAGTATGAAAATGTACCAGATTAACTAAGGGTTGTATATGGGGGTGGATGGGGCAAGCCTTCTCGTGGCCCACCCTGTGAGTAGCGGCCGAGCGACCAACGGCCGTGAAACCAATTGCCCCGGGGCTGCTCCATCTCCGTCGATGGACCCGACGGAGTCCTGGAGCAGCGGGTGCCGGGGACGGCTTCTTGGTGCCTGGTCCCGGCACTGGGTTGTCCGTCCCTGGCTTTTGGGCGGGCCCGGCAATCGACGCGATTGCTGGGCAGGCAGCTTCTGCGCTGCCACCGTCAAATCTCGTAACCCTGTTCTGGAGTTTTTCTCTGGTCAGGCCCGAGGATTTAAGGGGCTTGCTCCTTGGACCACGAGGAAGAAAACCTCTATAAAAAATTACTTGAGCCCAGGAAACTGGGCTCTGGAGATGGGCTGGGTGGTGGGGAGGGGGGTCACGAAGGAAAGCGTGACCTCCTCTCTCCCCTACCTAGGGCCGTGGCGTGGTAAGCTGGGGCTTGCCGCTCCTTCGCGTTCGGCCTAGAGGTGGTGTGCGCGTGTCCCGCGCGCCCCTCGGTGTTGGCTGGGTGGGGGGTTTCCCTTCACCTGGCCGGGGATGGGTCTGGCTTCGGCCGGACTGCGCCGGTGGAGTCGCGTGATGTTATGCTCACGCGTTCCCGCGACCCCGCCGAGTAAGGCGCCCCGGAGGACACCGTCAGGTTTTAGTCGGTTCGAGTCCGACATAACCCTCTGGCTCCCCAGGGCCGGAAGGGTATCCGTGGGGATTTCCTGACGTTAAAAAAAAAAAGGGTTATATATATGAATGTATATTGTAATGAATTATATTTAATGAGTTTTATATTTTTAATTTTTAATAATTTGATATTAATAATATTAAAATAATCATATTTGATTAGTTAATAATAAAATATCACATTATATTTTTATTATGATTGTGTGCTTAATAAATGTTTTAAAACGCTTTCACGGTTATTTGTACAACATTGTTAAAAATTATGGCCATGTGATAAGCCCATTAAATTATTTAAAATTAACGTCATATCCGTCCGATGCAGAAACGGGCGGAGTTCCTGTTAATAAACGCATTCTTGCTTGCATCATGGCGTCCTTTGGTAAGTACAGAAGTCAATTGAATTTTAATGGCAATAAGGTAAATTCGTTTTGGCTTATTAGTATTTCGTTATACTTTGTTATTTTTATTTAATAGTTTGATGTGATTATGTTTGTTTGAGAGGTTTCTTCTCTTTAGGTTAAATAAGTTAATGGAATTCATGGGCCTATGCATAAAATTTAATCATTATCGTTTCACAGCAAATTGAATCAATACCTAATTCAGAAGGAGGCTGCGAACATCATCTATCATCATAGGGGCTCAAGGCTCAATTCAAAATGAGTAAGACGAAGTATTTTACATCAGTGCAATTGTGAGTTCACAACTTTTTAATTTTCTTTTACTCTTACCGTCGAGGTAACCTATTAAATTAAAGTACGTTTATTTTAATACGTGATTATTGAGTTTGTGTGGCTTTAAAATATATGTATTTATCTTGTCTTAATCCGAATTGCTTTGCTGTAATAACCAACCAGCATGGCGTAAAACTAACCTTATTCTGCACGTGATCATGTCTTTGATTGTCATCATTATGATACAATTTTAGACGTGTGCTTGTTTCAAATTATTATCATTCTTGTTCAGCTTTATCCTATTGTATGGTATTCACATTATGCTACAAAAACTTTGGCTTCATAGCTTATATGGCAGCAGAATTTATGATCACTTTTACTGAATACATTTATTTTAACTTACTATACAACAGCCCTCAATAGCCGTGCTGCAAGCTTATTAAGCTTTTGAATGCCTTCAGCTTATTGTAAATTTGATTATTCGCACTACTTTCCATCAAACACCATATTAGAATATTTTCCTGCTTCTATCAAAGCCTTGTAGCTTTTAGCTTGCTTTCATAATGAAATTGAAACAATATTTTGTTTACTGTTAAGGATGCAGTGGCATATACCTGGTTTTGATCTGCATTACAGAGTGCGCTCAGTGCAGAAGATGAAGTTCACATTTAAAAGTATGGAAGATTGGCCTGTCCTGCTCTAGGTTAGTACTATGTTATTTTCCTTTCCTTAAAGTTCCATTTGCTGACAGAAGAGTACTAATTCTGTGCATAAGTATATCTGTACCTCTTATAAACTGGCATGTTTGTGTTGTTGTATTTCAATCCAAGGGGTTTTTTTCTGTTGTGTATGTTAGCGAAAGTACAAACACTGAACCCCTGGTGTTAGCGCTTCTTGATATTCCACCATTTTTATGATGTATAGTCATCAAAAAACTTATTTTCCTTGTTCTTCGGTTCGTTCCAGTTGAGGATGCAAATATAATGCCAATGCATTTTTAGCTAGTTTGACATCCCTTGACTAAACAAACAGCTGAAGATAAATATTTGTATGTGCAACTTTCATTGCGCTGCTGACGACCAACAATCTTTCTTGACAAATTTTACTTCACACTATTTCACTACATGCAGAATAGATGAAGGAGGAATTTGGAGTTCTGCTGGGGTCTACACCTAGCCCTTATATGGGTGTGACATGTATGTATTCCATACATTGAACGCTAATTTTTAATAGTGACAGTACTCATATTTTGCAGCATATTAATTTTTAAGCTATTAAACCAGCATACTAAACTATAATATACAAACTTTGGAAAATAATCTGAATATACATTCATGTAACCATATTTGAAAACTAAATGCATACATATCTGACTCGTATCCGTATAACAGTGTAGGCAGATATCCACATGTTTTTGCATCACTTGATACTTTGTAACTTACAGTTACAAACACAAGTTATATTTTGTATAGCAGATTCAATAATGTTTGAAGGTTAAGATTGGAAATAATTAAATCAACAAGGAAGTATAAGTATTTTATAATTATACTATATTGTTAATTTGTTCAATATTAACAATGATGTATATTCATTATTCCTCATTTGTAAGGTGTTTATTATGCAATAGATTTTAAGATCAGGAATTGATTAGATTAATTAATCTGAAGTAACTGTTTGCTTTAGCCTGCAATCTGTAGGAACTATTTGGTTGTGCCTACTTCATGCCATACACCATTATTTTTTCCATATTTAAGCAAATAAAGACTTATTGGTTGGATACAGATGAGCGGGGTGCCATTAAGCAAAGAAATTTAGGAATTTTTAACTATTTATTGTCTTATGACGAAGTTAGTGATCAAACCAAAACAATTGAAAAGTTTTTCTAAGTTCACCTGTATCTCCATGATGAGATTTAGGTCCACTTTCACCTTGGAGATGTAGTGTGGTGCAGGCGTTATCACAGCTGGCAGCTGCGACCGCCCATTGATGTTAAGCTGGCGCTGCTGCAAGGGCGGGGATCGGAAGAACCGTTCTTCCTGCGCCTGCCGCTTGCAGTACACACAACGCTCCCCTGGGCGGCTCGTCTGCTCCTCCGTCGACTTGACCTCCGGGAAGCAGTCTCTGGTTTGCTAACCAGCTTAGCAGGTCTGGCTTCTCTGCTCCATCTTCTTTGGTTGCGTTTGATGTACGGAAATGACACGGGCAGTCTATATTATTCTTCGGAATAAGCTTTGCGACAGGTAGACAGGAGACCTTCTGGTGCTAGCGGTGAGTTAAGTGATTTAAAATTACAAACGCGCTCGCTTTATACGATGTCGTATGCACTCGTTGCATCGAAGACTCGCGTGCCGCTTATGCGTCACGGGACGAGCAGTTTGTAGAAGCGTTCATGATTTGTGTGCAGATCGCAAGAATGGATCGTTTTTGCGATGGAAATACTGATGACGTGACAAAAGAATTTCCTAGCTGCGTTATTCACAATATTGTAACATGGTTCGTATATTGTCAAAGCCCGTGTGAGTAATAAGTACTGCATAATGTGTGCAGCGTTGAATAGGGCTTTTGGTTGCATCGGTCATCAGAAGGCGTTCGCAATCTACAACAAGGAGCCGCTGACAGCCCTGCTTGATCACCTTCAGCATCTTGATTTGGTCGGGCGTCACTCAAAGCAGCACCACGATGCCTAAATCATATAAATAACTGAATATATACAATATGATAATAGATTGAAAGTATTACAAATTAATTTGATTTCGCACTTGCTTATTCTTGCACTTGTTTACATCAAAAATAGATGATAAATGAATGACAAATCAATCAATAATTGTGAGTAATTAAATATTTTATCGATACATACCATTTTTGTTCACCTACCTACCTTCAAATTGTTAAATCGGGTTTTTCTCCGGGCCAGGCAACAGTGTGCGTCGCAATCTACATCAAGGAGCCGCTGGCAGCCCTGCTTGATCACCTTCAGCATCTTGATTTGGCCGGGCGTCACTCAAAGCAGCACCACGATACCTACTTCTACAGGCATCCATCACCCGCCGCTCCTCCACCAAAAACGGGTCTTTGTCACCCTTGCATGGGCTCATCCAGATTGAGCACCAGGTGTAAAAGACGACGACTCTCCCCAGCTGCAGGTTCAGTCCGTACTTGATAGCGAAAAAAGCGGGCAGGTATTTGGAGACAGGTAGAGCGCGCGACATTTTTTTTGTGTGACTGCCTGATTCTAGTGTAGTCGGCCCGGGGGCCATTACTTCTTCACCGGGCATTTTGCCTGAGGATTAGCGATTGACTGGGTACCGACTCTTATATATTAGACATTATCTTAATCGGGCTGAGAGGAATTTTACTTTTTGGGCGGCGGAAGAACGGGGGTTCACTGGGATGTCGACGATCCCTTCGACAAAGTTAATCCTATGATTAACAGTCGAATGACCGCGCATCCCTAGTCTTAAATGAACCCCCATGTAAGCACGCATCATGTCGCTCATGATGTAGGAGTCAGGTCGAATGTTTTGCGCCATTATCGGGTCGAGAACCACTCTGGTCTTATTAGGGATTAATTCCACATGTATATTCCGGGTTAGTCTGCTCAGGCAGCCAAAAGACCATGTTTGACACCGTTAAAGTCGACCCCTATGATATTTTCGGGTAAAAAGATGAGTTTCGTCGACTTCTAGGACGTCATCATCGCCACCAATCTGTGGGCCTCAGCTACCTCTTAGGTAGTAGTACACCTGCACTGCCGTCTCTTTGTCAACCCCAACGTGTGAAGCCGCCCAGGTCTTTTGAAAAAAGTGAAATATCAATTCCAAAGTTTTAAGAATTGATATTCTACTTTTTTCAACAAATGTTTTTACTGTAGGTGATCTGACGGAGTTGCATCCGCCTCTGCGGCATCGCCAGCAAAATCCAAGCTTGTACTGACGATGCCGCTCGATGCGTAAGTCGCCTACATGGGGGACAAGGTCTGGTGACCCTGTTGGGAAGCAGTAGCCAGCGCTTGGCCGCAACTATTGCCTGCTCCTCATTGGTCACCCCACGGGCAAAAGCCCAGATGGACACGTTGGGGCCACGTATAATATTTAGATAATCCATTATATATAATAAAAATTGAATGTATAAAAATATTTTATTATTATTACAGTTTGATTTTTTTTCAGAATATATATATATATAATAGTTTGATATTGTGTTATATAAAATAATTTGTATTGTGCGTTGTTCCTTCTTTTTTTGTTCTTGTTTTGTTTGTCAATTTTTCTTATCGAATTACAAACTCACTCAATCACAAACACGCACACAAATCACAGCACACGTCAAGCGCACCGAACAAGCACACCGAACTCGCAAACCACAGAACAAGCGACTAGAACACCGCGAACGTCTGCCTGGCACGAGAGCGCAAGGCTGAATCTGTCTATTTATATAGCGCGCCGCGCGCTCGTTTTATACGACTAGCGAAAAGTTACCGCCGCTTATGCCTTATAGAAATACTGATGGCTACGTTATTCACATAAATTTCTTTTCTTTTATCAGTGGCACACTACCTAAATAGTTACATATTTATAAGAGCGAATTATCTACCACCCTGTTGGGATCGAACGCACACAATTGACTATTGAAGCTATATGCATTACAGTGTCTCCTATCAGCTAGGCAATGTTTACCCTCCTTTAAGAGAACTTTATTGAAATGGAATAAGATAAGTCACGTCGTGAAGTATGTGTATCATTCGCCATAAGTGCTGTCTGAAATTGACGTAAAAGGCATTCGTGTTCGTTCATATATTGCAAATGTCCTGGAAAGAAATAAGCACTCCGTCGGTATGATAGAATCGTGTGCAGTCCTTAAAAGGGCTTTTTGTTGGTTCCGTCGACATCTTAACTTGGCCGGGTATCTCCGTTTTGAGTTGGGCTGCATTCTCTTCTTCCTGATAAGATGCAGGTCCAGTACCACCTTGGAGATGTAGTGTGGTGCAGGCGTTATCACAGCTGACAGCTGCGGCCGCCCATTGATGTTAAGCTGGCGCTGCTGCAAGGGCGGGGATTGGAAGAACCGTTCTCCCTCCGCCTGTCGCTTGCAGTACACACAATGCTCCCCTGGGCGGCTCGTCTGCTCCTCCGTTGACTTGGCGTCTCTTCTGATGACGTTTGATGTAAGCCTGCAAGGGCAGTCCATCTTGTTTGTAGTTGTGTGGTTTGGGAAGACTCCCAAATAAAACACAAGCACTATTTCACCAGTTCTTTACTTATTACCATCCTTCAGTAGTTTCGTACCTTTTTGATTTTTTACCTATTTCACCAGTTCTTTACTTTTTACTATCCATCAGTAGTTCAGTAAAATCTAGATTTTTACGCTGTCATTATTTTTTCTAACAACAACCGTCAATTGTTGTTGCTACGGGCGACGACTTAGTAACTATTAAAATAACTTAATTTCTTATGTTTGTTTGTTCGCTACAACACCCCCTACCAGACCTTTAGGTCGAATTAAAATTATATGAATAACATTAATGCGCAAAGTTACAGAAAATTCAGGTTATAATAACATTTAAATTTTTCACAACAATATTAAAGCAGTATGTTTGACAATTTCAAATACATAAAATACATTTACACAAAAATCTTAAAGTATAAATTTAATACGCCAATGAAAATTTGAAACTTTACTAGGGACGATAGTAATCAGGGAAACGAACTCTACAACCAGATGATGTTCTGACAATGTTTTCTTCCCGAATTTTTTGAGTTGTAGGTGAGTATGTGTGTCTGTTTGTTGGAGGTTTTAATGATGTTTGTTTGGCTGGTGTATCGCTAGAAGTCTGTAAAATGTATGCAGGTTTTACGCGGTTTATCGAGACTGTAACGTTTTTACCTTTCACAAGTATTTTTAAAACTTTATCACCATGTTCTAAGACTTCATAGGGTCCTGTATAAGCTGCTTTTAGAGAACCACCTACAGTGTCGTCTCTAAGAAACACACGAGAAGCTTTGTTCAGGTCTTAAACAAAGATAGAACGTTTGTTTCCGTGTCGTGAAGCTGGCAATGGACTTAAATTGTAGATAAGCTTGCGAAGTCGAGATAAATAGTCTGTAACGTCAATTGTGTCTTCTATTGTGGCGTCAAAAAAGTCACCAGGTAAGCGTAACGGTTGGCCGTAGACCAATTCAGCAGAAGATGATTGTATGTCTCCTTTATATGCACTACGTATACCTAAGAGGACAAGTGGTAATGATTCAACCCAATTAATATCACCGTGACAATTAATAATGGCAGTTTTGAGCTGCCTATGGAACCGTTCGATTATACCGTTACAGGCTGGGTGATACGCGGTTGTACGTCTACGCTGAAAACCAATGATTTTCGACAGTTGTTTAAACAATTCAGCTTCGAATTGTTTTCCACGGTCGGTAACTATATCCGTCATGCAACCGAAGCGTGAAATCCATCCACTCACGAGAGCTTTGGCGGTGGTTTCGGCAGACATGTCTGGGATAGGTATTGCCTCAGCCCATCGCGTAAAACGATCAATGGCGGTGAGACAATAACGAAAACCTTGGCAAGAAGGAAGAGGCCCAATCAAGTCGATATAAACTAAGGAAAACCTTACACGTGGTAGTTCAAAGCTACCTAATGGAGAAACTACGTGACGATTGACTTTAGTTTTTTTTTTTTCTAAATCATCATTTAATAATACAAATAAAAAATGCACTTTTATTCACACGATCAATCAGTTGGAAACAAAACACCCTAGATTTGATTTACAAATGGTAAAATTGATCCAAAGTCTCTAATCAACCAATTAATTCTTCCCTAAGAACATTTTACCTGTTCCCTCAATTTTGACGTCAACTTCGTACCCAGGAATGCCGATCTCTAGAGAATTCATATCCCTCCATTGGGTTGTTCCCATCTTAAGTTTTCCATTGTCCTTTTTTAAGTTGTTATGCAGCTCCTCAAGAGTGCTCGTTAGTATGTTCATGATCTGGGCAAGTGTTTTCCCATTGTTGCTTATTATCCTCTTTTTCTCGATGTGTTCAAAGAAAGTGGCATCGAAGAGATGTGTGCGATACCCACTAAAACAAGGTACAGTGGCCACCTGATTGTGAACGCCTGATAGTAGGCCCGTTTGGTTTGCGCACGACATTTTTGCGTAATATTTAACTAATGGGAGTTTGACTTTGGTACTGAATTTCCCTTTACCTGTTTGCCTAAAGCAATTATAGGTGTTGACTTTTTATCTCATTTTAATATTATGGTAGATGTTCGTAACCAACGCTTATTAGATTGTAAGACAACTGTCTCGTCCGTGGCTTCACTTGCTCGATGTTCTGAAAATGTTTCTTCAGACAAAGTAGTGTTGGGAAATACTGATTTTCATAAAATTCTTTCAGAATATCCTGACATTAACCGGCCAACAGGCATTCATCGCACATACACACACAATACTGAACATCACATACGTACCACCCCTGGTCCGCCAGTTTCTTGTACTCCACGCAGGTTGTTTCCTGAGAAGTTCAAGATAGCGAAGGCCGAATTTGAAGAAATGCTTCGGAATGGAACTTGTCGACCTTCAGACTCGCCATGGGCATCTCCTCTTCACCTGGTGCCAAAGAAGGACAACGGATGGCGTCCATGTGGTGATTACCGCATGTTCAACTCGCGAACTATTCCTGATAAGTATCCAACATGTGCAAGGTTTGTGTGAGGCTGCTATGTTAGCTCACCCAGAATGCGGTGCGAAGATCGCACTAGTGACTGATGCTTCCGACAAAGCCATTGGTAGTATTCTCGTAGTAGACAAAGCAGCTCAAAGGCAAGGAATGGCAACCTCTAGCGTTTTTCTCTCGAAAACTTTCTCCAACGCAACAAAAGTACTCAGCTTACGATCGAGAGCTGTTGGCCATATATGAGAGTATTTAAGTATTTCAGGCACATGATAGAGGCTAAAGATTTTGTGATCACAAACCTCTTAACTTTTGCATTTCAAAATCGAAGAGACAACTGTTCACCTAGACAGTTTAGGTATTTTGACTTGATTTCGCAGTTCAGCACTGACATAAGGCACATATCTGGAGACGATAATGTCGTTGCAGATGCTTTGTCTCGCATTGAAGAGGTCTCACAACCGGTGAACTTTCAACATCTTGCCTTGTCACAGCAAACTGATACGGAACTGAATCAACATCTTGATGACAACACTACTTCTCTTCATCTCATTAAAGCCAAAGTCCCCGGTTTTAATGTTTTATTATACTGTGATGACAATCATAACGTACTCAGGCCTTTTCTTACGAAAGATTTGCGTAAGCAGGTTTTTGAAATGAAATGAAATGAAATGGAAATGAAATGAAATGAAATGAAAATAGAGAATGGGTACGCGCATGTCAAGCTTGCCAAAAATCTAGATTGTACTGAACTACTGATGGATAGTAAAAAGTAAAGAACTGGTGAAATAGTGCCTGTCTTTTATTTGGGATGCTTCCCAAACCACACAACTACATGTTCTTCGTTATCAAGTTGGCGACTGGAAGCGAGTGAGACGACGTTCCGGCGCGAGCGGTGAGTGTGAAGTGATTGAAAATTACAAACGCGCTCTTTTTATACGACGCCGTATGCGGTTGCTTCGGTCATCAGCAGGCGTCGCAGTCTACATTGAGGAGCCGCTGGCAGCCCGGCTTGATCACCTTTAGCATTTTGACTTGGCCGGTCGTCACTCGAAGCAGCACCACGCTCTGCCTACCTCTACAGACATCCCCCGTCGCTCCTCCACCAAAAACGGCTCTTTGTCACCCTTGCATGGGCTCACCCAGAGAGAGCGAGCACCAAGTGTAGAAGACGACGACTCTCCCTAGCTGCAGGTCGGACCGTACTTGATGGTGAAGTACGCCGGCACGTGCTTGGAGACAGGTAGTGCTCGTGACATTTACAAATCCGTCGATGTTAATTTACAAGTTTGTTGAATCGAAAAGAATGAAATACTGTATCTTACAAGGTATAAGAATTTCATCCTAGTTATACATTAATGTAAGAATACTGACCGCGCACCATAATAGTTCCGTTACTATGACATTTATCATTCTGATCAAGTTACATTTTATAAAATGTAGTTAATGTATACAGGGTGAAATTTTCATCACTGGCAATACTTCAAAGATAAATTCTATGGAGAAAAATATTCGGCTTGACATGATTATTTTAGTACCCTCCAGTACAAAAATATAGAGAAGAGCTTCCTCAAAGTTTGGGAGCAAATTTAGAATACATGTACACTCTACATTATTTCATTCATAAGTTCTCATCCAATTAAACATCTTTCAACACCCAACACAACAAAACTATCAACAACGAAACATCCAAGTAAAAATCTAGAAATTTTTACTAAACTCTATTTCTGATGTACCCAATGCCGTTCTAAGGTTTAAAAGGTTTTAAGATAAGGAGTCATCATCATCACTACGGTTTACCTGCTGTTTCATACCCAAAAACATACAAGTTTTATTGTTTCCATGCTTCCAATGAAAATTATCAAAACACATTACACATACATGCTACAGTCAGCACCAAAAGTCGATGAACAGAATCAACTTAACAAAACACCTGTTCACAATAAAATGCCATAAGTTATAGTCGCAACTAGGAAACAAAATAGCCTGTACACCACAAGTATTGTAAGGTGTGAACAGGTGTTTTGTTAAGTTGATTCTGTTCATCGACTTTTGGTGTTGACTGTACACGATGACAAATACAATTCCATTTCACTAGTTTTTTAATCTTTGTTCATCTTAATCCATATCGATAACTATTATAACTAATAATAAGTAATTTCATAACTTATTATCATCCTGCGAATTTCGTTGCAAAATTTATGACAAATACATAAACAATTCAATATAGTTTTTTTTTATTTACAGTAACTACACGTTCTTTCATAATACATATTTCAATACAAATTATAAAGTATTAATAAACACATACATATTTGATTCTTGTTGTAATTACCATAGCTGCGCTCAAGAAAACTTATTACTCTCATTATAATTATGAAATAAAATTTATTAGGCGTTAGCAAAAAGTAACAACTTCCATTCCAGGTGGAAAAAGTAAAATTTATCCGAATCGTATCGATTTAACATGTAGTAACGTATCGTATGAAAAGTAAATAAAACACTGAAGCTGTATAATATGTAAACTTTTATAATAAAATGATTAATATTATTTAAGTATATGCTCAAAATGTAAACCATTTTGGTCAATGCATAACTGCCCGCGTTTTAGACTGTTTGCTTGCAATCGTTGTAAAATATGATGTTCCTGCCGAAGATCATCGAAGACCCGTCTGATCTTGGATTTTAGGTCCTCAAGATTCAACGCCTCTTCTGTATAAACACGGCGTTTAATTTCGCCCCACAGAAAAAAATCACAGGGCGTCAAATCTGGGAACGAGCTGGCCAAGGAACTGGACCTCCACAGCCTATCTAATTATTGGCATATTTCTGGGTCAGATAGTCGCGAACAGAACCGGGGTAATGGGGCGGTGCACCATCCTGCTGGAAGTAAAAGTCCCTATGGCTCAGTACCGACAGAGGTATGTCATCCATAAGGTCTTGTACTACCTCCCGCAGCAACAAGAGGTACGTCGCACTCGTCAAACGACCTTTGATGAAATATGGCCCCAGTAATCGATTTTTTACTATGCCGGCCCAAACATTAGCACTAAAGCGTACTTGATGATGCGTTACCCTCGTGGCCATTGGATTTCGCAATGACCACCAGTGTTCATTGTGGTGGTTATAAAGCCCCACCCCCGTGAGCAACGCCTCATCAGTCCACAGTATTATAGCGCTAGAATGGGCAACCATCGGCTAAACGCCATCCGAGGAGCCGCGTCTGCTGCGTTTAAGGCTTGTACCTTTTGGAAATGATACGGGTGCATTTTCTCATCATGTAGCAGCTTCCACACCGTATACTGAGTCAAACCAAAAGCTCGAGCTGCCTCCCTTGTGCTCCTACGAGGATCTTTCTCAAAGAAGTTCAGCACCTGTAATTAAATAAACTAAACAATATTTTCATCAGTAAGAACCATAATTGTTATAGATGATTTTACCATCGCCGTTTTCAAAATCTCATCTATTTGACTTCCCTTCCATCCCATCCACCCTTCGTTAATCTACAATCGGTATCCACTTAACATGTCCAAATCATCGAAGCATACTCTTTTCAATCTTCGTTTGGACGGCATTGTTTCTACTTATATGAAGATTCCAAAATGGGTTCTATAGGTGCTACTAATAGCCTGGTTTAAATTTTGCCAGTGATGAATCTTTCACCTTGTATATATTTGGTCATTTTATAAAATAAAAAAAACTTTCAGTACAACTGTACCTTAAAGGGCAATCTAGGCGGTGTAAACGATTGCGTAACTTGATAGCTCTTTTGCCGTAACCCGGACATACACGTGAAATATCCCTCATATGCCTTGGGAATCTGACTGACATTCATCCGACAATTGGTGCATAGCATTGTGGCGGTACATGAATTCCCCCATGTACAACTTTAGCCGACGCTGACTCTTGCAAAAACGAACGTGCTGCCATGGGCGCTCCAGTGTGTTTGTATGAATTTCCACTCAAACTTTAAGAGTGCCAGGTACGCGGGAGTACTGAGACCGGTGCACTGGGATGTCAACGGGCTCTTCGACCAAGTTAATCCGATGATAAAATAACCACGCAACCCTAGTATTAAGTGAACCCTCATGCAGGCACGCATCATGTCACTCATGATGTAGGAATCAGGTCGAATGTTTTGCGGCAACATCGGGCCGAGGACCACCCTGTTATTTTTAGGGATTAATTTCACGTAAATATTTCTGGTTAGTCTTCTGAGCCAGTCAAAGGACCGTGTTTGTCGCCATATAAAAGTCAACCCGTATGGTATTTTCGGGTAAATAGATATATTTCGTCTACTACTACGCCACTATACCCCTAAACACATTAAAACAAGACTAGCAGAGTCACTTGAGATTTCTTCAAAAATCCTCAAAAACTGATTCGCATTGATGGTTTTCAATACTCTTACCTTTCCTCTTTTTGATGGCTTCAATGATACGAATAGACATATTTGGTAATTGCCGTGGATCATTAAGTCAAGAAACAAGCACAAATGTTACTAATTTCGATTCCACCTCGTATTTCCAAAATTCATAAGTCGTCTTTTTCTATAATATTATACACTTTCAAAGGTACAGCGGGACCTAACCAAACATGCAAATATTTCTTTGGTCACATGCAACTGTCCTTGAATATGATACTACCAATTATGTCAATTTATGGCGTAAGTCTTAGCAACCTTGTCCATAACCCAAAAGGAGAGTTTTTCCATAGCTGTTTGAATATCCAGCTAGAAAATATGGTCACTTAATTTCAATTCACATTTGTGCCATATGGTGTAGTACTAAGAAATTCATATTGATCGTCGATAAAACCGCATTGTTTAATTGCTATTTATTCTTTTTCATACCGTACAGTAGGCAATCGGGAGATATTACTAGCTGCGGTTCTACATACAATAGCAGCACAAATTGTAGTTTACCGTTCCTCAAACTTTTCCGTTCCATTCATCACTATTCCCCACTGCAAATGTGTCGATCTTTCAAGCTCTTCTTGTTCAGCATAAGACAATTTGAAATCAATTAGAAAAGCTGACTTGGCTTCCTCGTACTGATCGGGACTTTTTGCACAGTTTGGTCCATAGTAAGCATCTTTCAATACAGTATTGTAAGTTTTAAATCTTAATTTAGGTTGATTAACTAAACTATTGTTGCGAAGATTTCTTTCCACTTTCAGGATCAATATATTTGATTTCTTTTTAAATATAGTTTCATGAGTTTAAGTGTGAATCGACCCCGTATTAGAAGACAACAGCAGCTGCGCAGCGGCATGCATAAGAACCACGTGATGAATAATTGACACGCTTGCCTCGCAACTAGTTAGGCAATAATTGCTCAACACACTTTTAACTATGTTACTTGTACAATTGTGTATTAAACTTGTAGAATGATAAGTTTATAACTTACATTAATCCGCAACCCACCATTGGTGATACAAGCCCAAAAGGTTCTGTTCGGCGTGTATTAATGTTATTAGGATTAGGAAGGTAAAGAGAATTGCTAAAAGACTCTTTCATTCTAGAAGATTAATACACAATTTTACAAGTAACATAGTTAAAAGTGCGTTGTAACGAGTTATTTTCAAGGTATAATAAAAAGGTATCGACAAACTAAGGGGGACCGTACCACCTTAACTCGTACAATAAATAATCGTAGTACAATAAATAAAAGAAGAACTAAAGGACCACAACTCAAGTTTATTTGTAGACTATTTAACAATACAATTACGGTCCTTAAAATACTTGGGTCGTGGTTGAAGTTAAATCTAGTAAGAAATAAGTAAGAATAAAACGAAGTACTAAATTTATACTAGCACGATAACACCAAATCGATTAAGCCGTACCTATGGAGGCAAATTAAAGCGTTTGCTTAGATTAAAAATACTAAGATACGCTCACGATACGGCACGGCATAAGCTGAACGAGTCCAGTCTAAGTCGGCACCAAACTCATGGTTGGATTCAACCTGGAATAGTTTGAGACGGACATTTATGAATATTTAGCTTGATAAAATAGATGAGGAAACTTCTTACCTAACCGTTTCTAAGCTAAGTTATCAAGAAGTTCACTCACCCAGAATTAGCCCCTAATCAAGCTGACATCAAACCGCTGCAATCACATCTACAGGACCTACCAGGTCCGAAGAAGTCTCACGCACGTCTTCGAGTCCTACGGCTACGATCGATCAGGACTCTTAATGGACACGTTGAGCTCGTAAGAATCCTCTCGAAACAATGTCAGCCAAATGAATGGCCGATCGATTTTCAGAATTACCTCCAAAGACAACAAAATAATTATCCTATCACCATCATTTTCGATTTCCGCCAATTTTTAAATACGCATGTAACTTTACGTTACAGCGTTGAACAATTATTGCCAAATTCGTTGGAGGCAAGCGTGTCAATTATTCATCATGTAGTTCTTATGCAGGCCGCTGCGCAGCTGCAATTGTCTTCTAATACGGGGTCGATTAACACTAAAACTCATGAAACTATATTAAAAAGAAAACAAATATACAGGGTTATTTGTAAAACATCAAAAACCTCGCAAGACCAGGTAGCTATCATCGTGAACAACGACATTTGTTCTACGACTTTTGATAATTTGACACATTTTACTTTCATACAAAAATAAATATCAATTTAATTTTACGTTTGAATGTTCTTAACTCTATGCGCATCGCATCGCAAAATGAGGTAAACAAATCCTTTCCGTCCCTTTCTTACATACGCGCGCGATCGTCGTGCGCGTCGCCTTTTCTTACCTACGTGAATCGAACATAGACCTACAAATGTCACGACAGTACAATAATAGCTTGAAAAATCATTATTAATTAATGTATTGAGTTATGATAAAACTCGTAGAACAAATGTTGTTGTTTATGATTTTAGCTATCTAGTCGTGCGAGGTTGTTGATGTTTTTCAAATAACCCTGTATTGATCCCGAAAGTGGAAAAAAATCTTCGTAACAATAGTTTAGTTAATAAACCTAAGTTAAGATTTAAAATCAACAATACTTTATTGAAAGATGCCCACTATGGACCAAACTACAAAACCCGAATTGTACGAGGAAGCCAAGTCAGCTTTTCAAACTGATTTAAAGCTGTCTGTGCTGTGCTGAAAAAGAGGACCTTGAAAGATCGACACAATTGCAGAGGAAAAGCGATGAATGGATGGAGGATAGGAGAAAATTATAGACCTTTTCATTTTTCGGAGAGTTTGTAACAAACGGTTTCTAGAAGGTTGCGGTTAATTTGTCACCTCGTCGTTATATTGTCTCGCTGGCATGGAACAACTGAATAACACTTCTTTAGGGTTATGGACAAGGTTGGTAAGAGTTACTTTACGTAACTCATAGCAACATTTTTTTATACAATAGAAAACATAATTGGTATTATCAGATTCCAGGACAATTGCATATCACGTCATCATCGCCACCAATCATGATAATGATCATGGGCCTCAGCTACCTCGGTACCTTCTCTTAAGTAGTGGTACACCTGCACTTTCGTCTCTTTGTCAACCCCAACGTGTCAGGCAGCACGAGTCACCTTGTCATTTTGAAAAAAGTGATATACCTATCAATTGTAACGTTTTTTGAAATTTTCAAAAATCGTAAAAACTTTTTAATGTAAGCAGAGATGATTGCAGCGCAATCTGGCGGGACCTCGATCCACATATTAAGTGATTTCGTCTTCGGGGTCGTTCAGGACATCCCAAAGCCTCCTCAATATCCTACTGCGAAGGTCCTCCTCGTTGGAGCGCGTCGCGAAGATCAGGGGATTGGGGTGACAGCGTTCCGCATAAAGCCACATATCGGCACTATGTAGGTCTCCCTTCCTAGTTTAGAGGGATGCGCCGGTTGGTTGGTTGGTCTATACTTAGTAAGTCCGTTATTTAGTACTTAGTATACACATAAAAATATGTCTGGCAGACCTAGCCAAGTCACCTCAGATTTCTTCTAAAATCCTCAAGCACTCTAATTCGAATAGGCATATTTCGTGGTTGCCGTGGATCAATCAACTCTGGAAGCACTCCTGATAAAATGTTACTAATTTCGATTCCATTTTGTATTTCGAAAATGCATGGTCCTTTTCTATAATATACACTTTCAAAGGTACGCGGGACCAAACCGCACCTGGTGTGCAAATATCTCTTTGGGTGATATTCAACTGCACTTGAATCTGATAATACCAATTATGAATTCTATTTATAACGTAAGTCGTAGCAACCTTGTCGTTAACCCAAAAGGAGTGTTTTTCCATGGCTGCATGAATATCCATGCACCTAATTTTAAGAGATCATTTCCATATGTTTAAAAATGAACAAACAAACCTAGATATTAATGTTCTCAAGTGTTTCTAATTGTTTAATTGCGATTTCTTCGTTTTGCATACCGTAGTGTACAGCAGGCAAACTGGAGATATTACAACCTGCGATTTTACTTACAAGAGAAGCACAACTCGTCTCCGGTTTTTACAAAATTCTACAATAAATGATGAGGACAGTAATTTTCTCTTTATCCTCATCCATTCTTCGCTTTTCCTCTGGAAATGTCGATCTTTCAAGCCCGTCTCTCTCTCTCAGCAGAAGACAGTTTTAAATCAGTTAAAAAAGCTTTACTTGGCCTCCTTACAATTTAGGATTCAAATCGAGTTTTGCACTGGGTGATCATTGTGGGCGTCTCTCAATACAGTATTGTGAGTTTTAAATCTTAATTTAGGTTTATTATTATTACCTAAAGTATTTTTACGGTGATTTTTTCCACTATCGCGATCAAGATAAACGGTTTCTTTTTAAAAATAGTATCATGAGTTTAAGTGTTAATCGACCCCGTATTGAAAGACACAACACCAGCTGTGCAACGGCCTGCATGAGGAGCACGTGATGAATAATTGACACGCTTGCCTCCAACGAATTTGGTAATAGCTGCATTCAAACTTTCAACGATGTTACTTGTACAATTATGTATTAATTTCTAGAATGATACGTCTTTTGCAAAAATTTCTATTGCTTCCATTAATACGCAACCCACCATTCCTGATACAAGCCCTATACGGAACCTCCGTTTGGCGTATATCAGGATTACTAAAGCAATCGTGCATTTAGGGTATCTTCACAAAAGTGTCCTATTTTGCGCACCCTCAATTTTTTATCGCGGATTTTACTCACGTTCTTAAAACGTAAATACCTTTCGGCTGCTCACGATAAAGCCAAGTTTTTACCAAGTTTTTTTGCTTCTTAGCCACTCTTGCATCTCAGATTTTCGTGACTATATTTTTGGATGAAACTTTCATAAGATATACATCCGACCTATCATAAGAAGCGTTGCTGGCAAAGTAATGAAGAGGATGGCGTATTGGTATCTGATTCTGTTAGAAAAAGATTCATTATTGCGCACGCAGGTTCAGACCAAGGTTTCATAAATAATGCCCTTCTTATATTTAGCTCCCAATCTCAGTCTGCAGATTATCATGACTATATGAATTCGGAAAACTTTTCAAAATGGATGACAGGATTATCTGTAGCCGTGTAAAAAATCATGTTTCATAGGTATCCGGTTACACTCTCACAGAGTTCGTTACTATTGATGTACGTATTGGGTGTTAATTAGTAAAAACTATAAAAATGAGTTGCTTATTACCACGGTCATATAGATACTTGTAGTATAGATATGATGATGATGTTTGTTATTGTACTACGAATTCTTAGATAACTAAGTCGACTCATTGCTTTTTGTCGGTTCCGTTGACATCTTAACTTGGACGGGTATCTCCGCTACAGTTGGGCTGCATTCTCTTCTTTTTGATGAAATTCAGGTCCAGTACCACCTTGGAGATGTAGTGTAGTGCAGGCGTTATCACAGCTGGCAGCTGCGACCGCCCATTGATGTTAAGCTGGCGCTGCTGCAAGGGCGGGGATTGGAAGAACCGTTTTCCCTCCGCCTGCCGCTTGCAGTACACACAATGCTCCCCTGGGCGGCTCGTCTGCTCCTCCGTCGACTTGGTATCTCTTCTGATGACTTTGATGTAAGCCTGCAAGGGCAGTCCATCTTGTTCTTCGTTATCAACTTGGCGACTGGAAGCGAATGAGACGACGTTCCGGCGCGAGCGGTGAGTGTGAAGTGATTTGTAACGTGGTATATTTTAAATTTTAATAGGTTCTGGAAATTTTCATTACTCACGTTCATTTAGCATAAGTTTTTATATTGTTCTCCTTGTTTATAACTTACTAACGGCGGATTTAGTATTTTGTGTTAGATATTTTGATCATTTCTTGTATTTTGGGAAGTCAAATTTCTTGTGGGAAGTCAAACAGCAACGGCGATACTCGCGGAGAGTTTCTAGAAGTGGTTATTCCCGAGTTATTGACGGCCGGTTACTCTTTCTACACGTGGCCTTCGGCTCCCGTTCTCGCTTGGTACCTTTGGACGCAGCGACACTTGCTGCGTGGGTTTCGAGTGCTTGAACTCGGCTCCGGCACAGGCCTTCCGGGAATCGTCGCCGCTAAGTGTGGAGCTCACGTAACCTTACCAGACAGCGTCGCGCTGCCGCGTTCTCTGCAACACTTGGCGTCTTGCTGCGAAGCCAACGGACTAGTGCCTGAACGTGACGTGCGCATCGTCGGTCTCACCTGGGGCCTGTTCCTCGCCGATCTGCACTCCCTGAGGCCACTCGACCTGGTTTTGGCTTCGGACTGTTTCTACGATCTCACTCACTTCGAAGAGGTGATCGCCACCGTCGCTTACTTGCTGGAAGGAACTGACGCCCGATTCCTGTGTTCTTACCAGGAGAGAAGCTCAGATTGGTCAGTGGTGGCTCTGCTTAAGAAGTGGGGTCTGAAAGGGGCACAGATTGACTTGGAGTCACTGAGTGAAAGCACCGGCATTGACTATAGAGCCATCATTGGTGAGCACTCACTGCATTTATTGGAGATAGTGTATGCTTAATATTGAAAATTACAAACGCGCCTTTTTTATACGACGCCGTATGCGCTCGTTGCAATACTCGAGCAGCGAGGACTCGCATGCTGCTGATGCGTCACGGGACGCGTAGTTTGGAGAAGCGTTCATGTTTTGTGTGCAGATTGCAAGAATAAATCGTTTTTGCGATGGAAATACTGATGACGTGACAAAAGAATTTCCTAGCTTCGTTATTCACAATGTAACATGGTTCGTATATTGTCAAGGCCCTTGTGAGAAATAAGCACTCCATAAGGGTGATAAAATCGTGTGCAGCCCGAGTGCGAGCCGAAAAGTGCTTTTGGTTGCTTCGGTCATCAGCAGGCGTCGCAGTCTACATTAAGGAGCCGCTAACAGCCCGGCTTGATCACCTTCAGCATTTTGACTTGGCCGGCCGTCACTCGCAGCAGCACCACGCTGCCTAATTCTACAGGTATCCCCCGACGCTCCTCCACCAAAAACGGCTCTTTGTCACCCTTGCATGGGCTCACCCAGATCGAGCACCAGGTGTAAAAGACGACGACTCTCCCCAGCTGCAGGTCGGTCCGTACTTGATGGTGAAGAACGCCGGCAGGTGCTTGGTGACAGGTAGTGCTCGTGACATTTACAAATCCGTCGATGTCAATTTACAAGTTGGTTGAATCGAAAAGAATGAAATACTGTATCTTACATGGTATAAGAATGTCATCCTAGTTATACATTAATGTAAGAGTACTGACCGCGCACCATAATAGTTCCGTTACTATGACATTTATCATTCTGATCAAGTTACATTTTATAGAATGTAGTTAATGAATACAGGGTGAAATTTTCATCACTGGCAATACTTCAAAGATAAATTCTATGGTGAAAAATATGCGGCTTGACATGATTATTTTAGTACCCTCCAGTACAAAAATAAAGAAAAGCTTCCTCAAAGTTTGGGAGCCAATTCAGAATACAGGTACACCCTACATTATTTCATTCATAAGTTCTTATCCAATTAAACATCTTTCAACACCCAAAACATAAAACTATCAACAACAAAACATCCAAGTAAAAATCTAGAAATTTATACTAAACTCTATTTCTGATGTACCCAATGCCGTTCTAGGGTTTTTAGATAAGGCGTCATCATCATCACTACGGTTTACCTGCTGTTTCATACCCAAAAACGTAAAAGTTTTATTGTTTCCATGCTTCCAATGAAAATTATCAAAACACATTACACATACATGGTACACGATGACAAATACAGTTCTTCAATCTTTGTTCATTTTAATGCATATCGATAACTATTATAACTAATAATAAGTAATTTCAAAACTTATTATCATCTTGGGAATTTCGTTCAAAAAATTTTGACAAATACATAAATAATTCAATATAGTTTTTTTTTTATTTAAAGGTATAACTACACGTTCTTTCATAATGCATATTTCAATACGAATTATAAAGTATTAATAAACACATACATATTTGATTCTTGTTGTAATTACCATAGCTGCGCTTAAGAAAACTTATTACTCTCATTATAATTATGAAATAAAATTTATTAGGCAAAAAGAAACAACTTCCATTCCAGGTGAAAAAACTAAAAATTATCCGAATCGTATCGATTTAACATGTAGTAACGTATCGTATGAAAAGAAAATAAAACACTGAAGCTGTATAATATGTAAACTTTTATAATAAAATGATTAATATTATTTAAGTAAATGCTCAAAATGTAAACCATTTTGGTCAATGCATAACTGCCCGCGTTTTAGACTGTTTGCTTGCAATCGTTGTAAAATATGATGTTCCTGCCGAATATCATCGAAGACCCGTCTGATCTTGGAATTTAGGTCCTCAAGATTCAACGCCTCTTCTGTGTAAACACGGCATTTAATTTCGCCCCACAGAAAAAAATCACAGGGCGTCAAATCTGGGGACCGAGCTGGCCAAGGAACTGGACCTCCACGGCCTATCCAATTATTGGCATATTACTGGGTCAGATAGTCGCGAACAGAACCGGTGTAATGGGGCGGCGCACCATCCTGCTAGAAGTAAAAGTCCCTATGGCTCAGTACCGACAGAGGTATGTCATCCATAAGGTCTTCTACTACCTCCCGCAGCAACAAGTGGTACGTCACACCCGTCAGACGACCTTCGATGAAATATGGCCCCAGTAATTGATTTTTTACTATGCCGGCCCAAACATTAGCACTAAAGCGTACTTGATGATGCGTTACCCTGGTGGCCATTGGATTTCGCAATGACCACCAGTGTTTATTGTGGTGGTTATAGAGCCCCACCCTCGTGAACAACGCCTTATCAGTCCACAGTATTATAGCGCTAGAATGGGCCAGCAGCCATTGACAAAACGCCATCCGAGGAGCCGCGTCTGCTGCGTTTAAGGCTTGAACCTTTTGGAAATGATACGGGTGCATTTTCCATCATGTAGCAGCTTCCACGCCGTCTACTGAGTCAAACCAAAAGCTCGAGCTACCTCCCTTGTGCTTCTACGAGTATCTTCCTCAAAGAAGTTCAGCACCTGTAATTATACGAAACAATATTTTCATCAATAAGAACCATAATTGTTATAGGTAATTTTATCATCGCCGTTTTCAAAATGTCATCTATTTGACTTCCCTTCCACCCCATCCACCCTTCGTAAAGAGAATTGCTAAAAAACTTTTTCATTCTAGAAGATTAATACACAAATTTACAAGTAACATAGTTAAAAGTGCATTGAACAATTATTGCCAAATTCGTTGGAGGCAAGCGTGTCAATTATTCATCTCGTACATCTTAATCTACATATTAAGTGATTTCGTCGTCTGGGTCGTTCAGGGCATTCCGAAGCCTCCTCAGTATGCTACTGCGAAGGTCCTCTTCGTTGGAAGTGCGTCGCGGAGATCAGGCGATTGGGGGGTAGGTCTTCCCTCCTTGTATTGAGGGATGTACTGGTTCGGTTAGTTGGTTTATATGCTATTGGTTATTTATACTATTATTTGGAAATATTTTCTATATTTGTACAACATAGTAAGTCCGTTATTTAACTTAGTGTACACATAAAAAATATGTTTGGAGGGCCTAGCCAAGTCACCTCAGATTTCTTCCAAAATCCTCAAGCACTCTGATTCGAATGGGCATATTTCGTGATTGCCCTGGATCGATCAACTCAGGAAGCACTCCTGATAAAATGTTACTAATTTCGATTCCATTTTGTATTCCCAAAATGCATGGTCTTTTTCTATAATATACACTTTCAAAGGTACAGCGGAACCAAACCAGATGCCAAGCGTGCAAACATATGTATACGTTGAGTAACATATCTACCGACCCCGAAGACCCAACATCACTAACTCCTTTTCATTTCCTGATTGGAGATTCTTCGAACATGTCACATGCATCGCCAATAGTAGATGAAGACGATTTCTTCCGGCGCACAGAATGGAAGAAGGCACTTCGATTGGCTGATCATTTCTGGGCCAGGTGGCTGAAAGAAGTTCTTACCGAGATGCAAAGCCGTCCTGCTACAAATTCAACAAATAATTTAGTTCTTGGAGACATAGTCTTGATTGTAGACAAGTCCTCTTTGAAGGTACCGAAGATTCCGTGAAATATAATTTGTGCACCCATTTCCTCTTGAAGCTCTCCACACACTGTAAACGGCTCGGGATGCAAGGAAGCCATTTTATATGTGTACCAGCCGCCCGCTCCAGTGGTGCTAAAAACTTACAAAATTCTTTCTTGTCTTTCTGTGAGTTCCAAACGGTCGCAAATACTGTCAAAGGGAAAAACATTCGAGTAGCCTGTCGCGAAGTCGTGACCAACAATGTTTCCGCCACTTATGTCGTAATAGTGGAGATTTCGGATGCCTATTTAGTTTTTTTTGTAATTTCTATTAAATCATCCACACATGGCAAATGGGACATTGCCCTCTTAACTGCTGTAGCGTACTTCTTTCGGTAAATGCCTTCGCTCCGCAACATGCATAACCAGGCTGTCATTGGGCCCAGACTTTGAACTATAGATGAACGTCTCTCAGGAGGAAAAGATGTGCCTTCTAAGAGGACATGGTGAGCCCCAGACAACCCGTATTTAGCGACTGGGAAGCTCTTATATAACCCATCTACCTTTGTAATAGGCATATTATTGTGCCCCAAACGTAGTTCGTTGACACGTAGGGAGTATGCGGAGAACATATCTAGATAGGGACCCATCGTGCCATACCAATTTTGTTCATCTTCCATACTAAAGTCCTTGTATTCTAGGTGATTCTCACTGGTACATCTTATCCACAAAGCAAAAACATCTTCATTAGAGATGGGATAATCGGCCCCATTATACTGAATCTTAAAAGAAGTACGTTCTGTCTTTTTGATCATGTTAGTTTCACGATTTTTCACTTGCTGCCTCGCTACACTGTGAGCTGTAAATATTATACTCGTTATATGGTTCCCAACAGTGATATTAAGAGCTACTTCCCTCGTAAGATCCCTATGAACAGATCCTTATTTTCATTCTAAAGTGTGCTAACAAAAACCAAATATGAACCCGTCAACTTCAAAGAAAGCTTCAGAGACAACAGGTATAAAGAGGAAGAGCGAAGCCTCTCGTGCAGGCCCCCGAAGCGCATTCTGTATGCGCGAGATATTGTCTAGAGCAGAAAAATATGTTTTACTTTTCTGGTACATACGGTTGAATGACAACCATTCGATCGGTGTGCCATTAAACAAAGGTAAAGGCTCAGCTTTGCAATTCCTGCTATTTTTGGTGATATTCAACGGCCCTTAATATGATAATACCAATTATGATTTCCATTTATAACGTAAATCTTAGCAACCTTGTCCTTAACCCATAAGGAGTGTCTTTCCATGGCTGCATGAATATCCATGCACCTTATTTTATTAAGATCATTTTCATATGTTTAATCGTGAAAAACAAACCTACACATTAATGTTCTCAAGTGATTCTAATTGTTTAATTGCGATTTCTTCGTTTTACATACCGTAGTGTACAGGAGGCAAACTGGAGATATTACAACCTGCGATTTTACCTACAAGAGAAGCACAACTCGTCTCCGGTTTTTACAAAATTCTCCAATAAGTGATGAGGACAGTAATTTTCTCTTTATCCTCATCCATTGTTCGCTTTTCCTCTGGCAATGTCGATCTTTCAAGCCCCTCTCTCTCTCAGCAGAAGACAGTTTTAAATCAGTTAAAAAAGCTTTACTTGGCCTCCTTACAATTTAGGATTCAAATCGAGTTTTGCACTGGGTGATCATTGTGGGCGTATATCAGGATTACCAAAGCAATTCTTGAGATTATTACCAAAAAAGTGCATAAAGGGTATCTTTATAATACGTTGTAAATATATAAAAATTGTCGACATCTTAACTTGGCCGGTCATCTGCGCTTCAGTTAGGATGCATTCTGTTCGTTCTGATGAGATGCAGGTCCAGTACCACCTTGGAGATGAAGTGTGGTGCAGGCGTTATCACAGTGGGCAGCTGCGGCCGCCCATCGATGTTGGCCTGGCGCTGGTGCAGGGGCGGGGATTGGAAGAACCGTTCTCCCTCCGCCTGCCGCTTGCAGTACACACAATGCTCCCCCGGGCGGCTCGTCTGCTCCTCCGTCGACTTGGCATCGTTTGCTTGGATGACGCTTGATGTAAGCCTGCAAGGGCAATCCATCTTGTTCTTCGTTATCAACTTGGCGACTGGAAGCGAGTGAGACGACGTTCCGGCGCGAGCGGTGAGCAAGGGTGGGGATTGGAAGAGGAAGAGCCGTTCTCCCTCCGCCAGTCGCTTGCAGTAAACGCAAGGCTCCCTGCGCCCTAGCCGCAGCTGGCTGCTCCTACTTATTATACTGTGCTATGACTATTGTCTTAAGCACTGACACCAGCACGCCGACCCTCAACCATATTCCCATTATGGTAAGTTGAAACCGTGGTTAGTAGTTTAACGTCTTGTCAAGACAACTAAACTATTTCCACTGTGCCTCGAGGAAGTACTTTATCGTAAAGTTTTTGTATCGCTTCCGTCGTTCCCACCCTACGGCTATTCAGAGTGCCGACCACCTTTGTTTTGTTTGACTTTAAAAATCGCGCTAGTTGGACTAAATTATAAATGTTATCCATGGAAAATGGACAGGTAGCTAGTGAGACTACCTGGCACTGGCGGTGAGTGAGATGTAATTGATAATTACAAATGCACTCGCTATTAACGATGACGAATACTGTGGACGCGCTGAGACCAGAGCTTTCGCTTCTTTCGACTTTACTTTTGATTTAGCGGGCTCCGTATGTTGCTCCATGTACGAAATTAAAATCTCTACTTGAGTTAAGGAAACGTGAGCCTTTGGAGCCATGGTAAAAAACTTATAGCACAGATGTTGGAAGATATTAATTACTCTAACACGTCGCACCACTCTATAAATCATAAGTCACAGCTAGAGTTCTTTTTTTTACTACAACCACAACGGGCATCCACCGTCGCTCCTACACCAACAGCAGCAAGTTTCGGCCCGTATTTGATAGTAAAGAACAATGGCAGGAGCTTGGAGACAACTAAAGGCCTTTCTGCGAGAGTACTTTAGCATGTTTTTCCCTTTTTTAACTTAACATTTTTTCATATTTTGTTGATTTAATAATAATAAGCTTTTATTCATTAAAACACATTGACATACACAGACAGGAAATTAAAAAAAAAAGAGAAATGGAGTTTATACATGTAAGTTAATAAATCCTACATGTGCATGTCATTGCCCAGTGTAATGGTCCCAGCTCAGCATATATGCAATGATTGAAGTACAATCACTGCGCTGATCTTATGCTAGAACCATGAGGGTTATGTGCATTCGCCAAGCCAGTTGTACAAACGTAATATACACACACAAATATATTATTAAATACTATGAACCTCTGATTAAAATACAAATTCATCAAATCAACACATACATAATCATCATAGATGCAGATTACACATATATCATAGGTAAAAAGAATATATTATAGATAAAAATATAAATAATATATTATAGATATAATTAATACATTACATAATACACCCAGCTGGTCATTTCTGAGCTTGCGTTTGGTTGTGCTGGATTAATAATAACTCTTTCTTGAGCTTTCGTTTGAATTCCAGCACTTTGTAGCTGAATATTTAAAGGCGCCCCTAAATGCGGCAGTTCGGTGGAGGTAATGACAGTGGAGGCACGCAGGACCTCTGCTCCCCGTTCTCGGATCGCCAAGACAACTTGTCATACAGGTAGGTAGGCTCCGCTGTCTTGGTGACGTCAAAGAAAAGGCAGCTGAGCAGCAGCCCCTGTCGAGCTTCTATTTTCAGCAAGTTGGACGCATCAAGGAACGGCGTCACATGCATGCGTGGAGGGATGGGGAAGCAGAAGCAGATTTGTTATAAGTGCTTTCGGGGTGCGGATTTTTTTCAACCGTGGCATTCATATTGGGTAAAGCGAGGCCGGACCAAGCCTGACGCTCTGAGCGAGTACCGGAGAACACTTCACACGGAGCAGTAAATCAGCTTTAGTGCACTCGTCGACGTTGGCAGCCTGGCTACTGGCCGGGACGAGTTTCTTTCAGGGCCTTCCGTGATCGGACGCGGCTCTGGAGAAATGACGCTGGACACGCCCAGTGGAAGGGTTAACACAACAGGTTTGTGGTAAGACAGCAGCAACTCATCATACAGGGCAGGTGGGCATCCGCATTCCGGTGGTGCATCTGTGATAGTGGAGTCTGCGAATAGCTTTCTACGCGCCGCTGTTCCAGTCATCGACTAGCTTTACAGACTAACTAAGACGGGAAATATAATCAACCCTGATGACTGCGAACACCCAGCACTATTTGTTGGTACCTAGTATAATTTCTTTCAGTATAGCATTACAAATATAACAAACAAAAAAACAACAAACGCATTCACGACCATTAACCCTTGCGGGGTAGTCAAGAGGTTCAGATGTCCATCTCCGCAATTGCGAAGGTAGTAATTCTATGGACACCTCGAACCCACGTATTAACCAGATAGTCAGTACTCAATGTGACAGGTGGTCAGCCATGTCGCCATTTACAAGCACTAACTATTTATTACCTGTTCGACGAACAGGTGGGTTTCCTCACGATGTTTTCCCTCACCGTATAATTCGAAGCATTTCGTAAATGTGTTTTTATTACGAAAATGTACATAGAAATTCATTAAAATTTTTTTTTCATTGGTACATGCTCAAGCGGGATTTGAACCTGTACTGTGTACTGATACAGATCCAAGCCCCAAACAACTGAGCTACGTCGAATTAATTACATTACAAATATAAACTCTAGTATTTATCTATCTGGCCTAGTTTTGTTTGACCAGAAGCCCTAGTCTACGAATGCATTTTGGTAAAATCGGAGTCGAATCGTACTTCAGTAATAGTGTGAATATATTAGTGAAGTAGCAAAATTTACAAATTTCGCCAGTTTTTTTAATTTGGCAATATTAGCGAAATTTGTCACTATAAACTTCACTATTACTGAAATGGGATTGAACTACGATTTTGCAAAAGGCACTTGTAAACTTTGGCCTCTGGAAGTTGAAAGTATGTGTAATATAGAAACGGGCCCCTCCCCGCCTAACAATTACACCCGGTATAGTTTTAGCTGTAAATAGTCAAAATTACCGTTCCCGTAAATAATAATTTTAGTTTTCCCTTGTTACACATAATATTTTTTAAATTTTATAATGTATTTTCTGCTTGTCTCGAGATGTTCTCATCTACAGCGTCTGTAAAACAATATGACCAAACTGAATTATGTACTACTCTAGCATAAAGCTTCTATATATAAAAATAGTTCTGTTACTGTAAATATCTTTCATAATTATTAAGTGTACTATGTCTCTGTATACTAGCAGTTAAGTGTTAATTATTGTAAATAAGACAATGAAAAAGAAAATTATGCTTGATAATGGTGTGTTTCCTTGAAGAAAATAATTACAAGAATGGCAATGTCTTATAAAACTGCATCCTAATGTTTTGAAGGATGTTCACTACAAAAAGCTCAAGTCTGAAGTCTAACAAAGAGAAAAGGAACTATCCAAAGGCATCATTTGTCAAGAACATACATAAATATACGCCTCTACTTCACAGCAGAAACTATTTAGGGTCTGGCACGATCTTGCAATATCGTTTTTGCCTCACCTATATTCATTACCTGCTAGTGCATACTCTTCTGTACCTCACGATAGGCAGATGCACCCGCCATCTTCAATTTTGAGAGTATACTAAAACGCGAAATGCAACTTCGTACTGAAAATCCTACTCCGTGGACGGGATACGCTGTAAAGACACAAATGGAGCCTTAATATACCCCAGGTGGAACCCTGAAGCTGATCACAAACCTTTAGACTTGCAGCGATGGACGTAAATGCAAAAAAGATTATGTGAAATGAAAACATTCAGAAGTGATTTAATGACTCTTGATATTGCTTTTAATGCCATTAGTTTGAGAGAAAATCAGCCTCTCGGTGGATACCAAAACTTACTGAAGCATTTGAATTGATTTCATCTTTGAAGTAATGAGCAGTAGATAGAATAATTTTATACAGACCTCATCCTTTATGATATGACATTATCAGTATTCTTACAACAGTGACTTGACTTATTTCCTGTTCTCCCTTAGCAGGGATATAGGGCTCGAAAAATGTTTCTCCACCGTGGGCGATCTTGCGCAATCTCTTTCAGATCTCCCCACTGCAGTCCCATGGACTTTGCTTCCTTCTAAACCGAGCGACGCCACGTGGACTTAGGACGCCCTGTCTTTCTCTTTCCTGTGGGATGCCAATCCAACGCTTGTTTCGGAGGATATGAATTGTCTCTCCGCAGTGTATGTTACAACAGTGCTAACCAGAAATAGACGGAAGATTATACAACTTCATAAACAGTGCCATTAGGACATGCCAGTGAAAAAATACTTGATGGTGCTATTGAGGCCTGCCAAATTATATAAATCAATCAATCACTAGAATTGTAAATTGCGATAGATTCAGTGTAAGATCTGTAATTATGTTTGCTGTGATAGTATATGTAATTTTTTGTATTTGTACTCTTAGGTATATTGTTTTAACATTTAAATTTAGTTAAAATAGTGCAGAGTATTAAGAGTAGTGCATAATAAAACCATATCAGGATACAAAAGCACTTGAACGACATCATAAATCATGTTTACAAGTTTGAGTAAAGTTTTAGTATTGTTATCAACTAGAGTTTAATTTTTTATAAGGTAATTCTCTAAGTAATTTTAGTTATTAGGTTTAGTCGTCTTTGTAACTTACAAAAAGTTATTGTAATAAACCAAAATTCTGAAAGTATATGTTTATTATTTTAGAAAGTACACTTATTCCAAGCCTGTATACATTTTTGCTGGGTTTTTAAATCAATGCTGTTTAATGAACCATTGCCTAAAATATGTATTATACATACTATGTATTATTAGGTCTCAAACCATATTCAATGGCAAAATACACAACTTCTACGATGAGGGAAAGTTGATACACACGAAAAAGGAATGGGCAATATTTTGTTCGTACCCTATTTTCAAAGACATAAGATAACTGACCCTGATTGCAACCTTTCATTCTTTGAAATTGATACAGTGGGTATTATGCGTTCAGTGAGTGAGTGCGCGCGCTTCATTTGTTGTTGACGACATTAAACACGTGTTTTATATTTTTTAGTCTGCAATTTTTTTAACTTAGAACAATGTCTCATGTTTTTAAAACCTGCTTTGGAGAAATTATATAAGAATTTCAAAGATGGAAAATTCAGCGTTATTGTCAGCTATTCAAATTAAATTCCCGTAAAACATTGTAATATTGTACAAAAAATAATAATAATAATATGGTGACGTAATTTTGACCCCTTTGAATAAACAAGCTCGCATTCACTCATTCAACGCATAATATGACTTCTGATTCCTGCGTAGAATATTACTCCGATGCATCCAAGATAACAAGAAACGACCTGAACTCTGATGTATATGGATGAACTGGTAACCTTTTTACGTAAGTACCTAAATATTATGTATAAAACACAAACAAAAACAAACTTGCGCTTCACGACTTGTGTATACACACTCCCTATTTTATTGTGGCTGGGTAGTGAAGAGGCCTTGAGTGCTCATCTACGAAATTTTGAAGGCATATCAGGTATAAACCACTCAGTCGCGTGTCACTATATAGACAGCACCCAACGTGCTACGTATTTAATTATATCGCCTTATACAGACACTGATTACTACTCATCCCGAAGGATAGGCAGGTTTCCTTACCATGGTTTTCCTCGGCGTTACGAAAAACAGTACATAATTTCTGAAACTATCAACGTTTCTCATGACATACGAGAAGATAGTCAGATGATTGCATTCTTATAAGCCCTTATCTTACAGCAGGAGTGTCCAAACTAGATGGGGCCCAGGGCCAATAAAAAAGACTGAATACTTTGGTGGGCTGCAAAATATTTATTAAAATGACAAAATGGTAAAAACAATATCGTTATTTTATTATCTACTTTTTCATTAATTTGTCTTTTACAATTCTGTCAATATTAACCTCAATACTAGTGGAAGCTAGGCGCAGTGCATGTTAAGTGAAGTATCTGTCAATGAAGACCTGTATTTCGATTTAATAAACTTTATTGTTCAATATGCACTTTCACAAAGGTAGGTACTGCCCATCATCGAGCCCATTTTATGCCCGAAATTCGTCAGTTTCGGGAAACGTTCAACAAGGACCTTAAAAAACTCAATTCCTGTTTCTTTTGCCAAAAAGGTTCAATGGGCCGCAGTAATCTAAACCGCAGTGGTTTGGACAGCCCTGTCTTACAGTATGACAGACAAACGCATTCACGACAACTAACCCTTGCGGGGTAGTCAGAGGTTCATGTGTCCATCTCCGCAATTGCGAAGGTAGTAATTCTATGGCCACCTCAAACCCACGCGTTGACCATATAGTTAGTACTCAATGTGTCAGTTGGTAAGCCATGTCGCCATTTACAAGCACTATTACCTGTTCGGGGAACAATATTACAAATAATATGTACACAAAAAGCTGTCGTGTTTTTTTTGTTATAAGTGTGCGTTCGCGCAGCGGAATGTTGTTGAATTTAAAGATATTAATTATGCAGATATTTAGTGTATGACGTCGTATAATTGTGTATGGTAAAAAAAAAAATTGTGCACGCAGCCATTGTGGAAAAATTCACCAAAAACTGATTCCGCTGGGCGAACGTTGTCCGGCGGAACTTTTTTTGATCCATTGACTTTAGAAGAAAAGAAATGTGTCCAAAAATTTGTGTGTATTTGTGTGTAATTGTGTATGTATGAATAAAATTAGTGCATGCATAAACTTCGGAGAAATTCAAGTTTCCGCTACGCGAACGTTTGGCCATTAGCTAGTTTTCATACAAAGCGCTTACATAGAGAGCTGTAGATTTTTACATACGTTGTTTTGAATTTGTTTATATTTGTTTAAGAACAGATTTAGAAAAAAATCGTAAGGTTTAAAAGATAAAAATATAAACGTAAAATAGGCTTATTAGGTCTTAGTTCTTAAAGTATGCACTTTGGGGTCTAGATTTTCACGTTTATACAAACCTTGTAAGTGTCTGCAACACGTTGCCAAGTATCAATGATGTTCCATTAGTAATTAAAGAGTTATAGGACAATTTACCACGAATAGATCACTGTTTACAAAGCAGTCAAATATCATGACGTTCTAAAGGAATTGCATGGTAAAATGTATGCCAATAATTAGTGTATTCATTCAACTATTCACATGCAAAATTTCATGTCATTAAATTCAGTAATTAAAGAAAAACAATTATAGTATTATAATTGTCGAAGCATCGAAAACCTACATAACCCGACCAAGTTCGGATAGCTACAAAAAAGCGGCCGTGCAATATATCTAGGTAACATCCCAAAATTTACAGTATAATACCGGTATTGAATTGGTACAGGTGATAGGAGGTCAGTAGTTTTATATATTTTAAAATAATTTTTCCGCTTTCATAGCTACTGCTTTATTTTATTCCGTTGTGCTAACAGTCTTTGGTTCATCAATTTGCTGTGGTGCAGATCGCTTGTAGGCCACTGCAGTCATCACTGTTCCGGCTAGAAGGACCACCAAGCTTAAGGCTACGGCGACTGGCACGGCCACTGCTACCAGGTTTAGCGGCCCCAGCAACTTCGTCTTCACCTCGTCCACAAAGTCGTCTGGGAGTTCTATTCTCTGCAAAGTGAAAGATTTAAATGAAAAAGTTGAAGCTTGTTTCTATAGGCAAGTTATAGGTCGGGACCTACTGTTTCATTTCATTTTCATATAGCACGCTGTCACCACGTGAAGAGAGATCCTTTTAACGTAACCGCTGCTCCTTAATGGCACGAAATAGTAGTGAGCACACGGTTTCAGGACCAATTCTCGACCGAAATGTTATATATCTTACATAATGTAACGTTTGTCATTAAAATTAAAAGACAAAAAAGCGCGTTCACGACCATTACCACTTCCGGGGTAGTCAGAGGTTCAGGTCTCCACCTCCGCAATTTTGAAGGTAGTAATTCTATGGCCACCTCGAATCCACGTGTTGACCAGATAGTCAGTACTCAATGTGACAGGTGGTCAGCCATGTCGTCATTTACCAAGTTAAAAGTATTTAAAAGTTTTAGTTCAAGCACTATTACCTGAACGGGTAGGTTTCCTCGCGATGTTTTAACGGTGAGGGAAATTAACTTGACTTTTTAACGTATTATACCTAATATATGGTATGTGAAAAACCAAATCATTGTTCGCTTTCATTTTACACAAAGAATAGAGATTGTTACAAAGAGTAGGAGAGAACCCTGCTATTGATAATAAGATTCTCACCTCTTCCGCCCAGAAAATAGGGGTCAAAGTCGTTGCTAAAGTGGAAGTGGCTCTGATGCCAGATATCTCTTTGAGGAATATGTTGAACTGCGCTCTTTTGGCACCTCGGATCACTGTTCCGGTGTTCTGTAACAATAAAAAATCATTCGCATGTTAAACATAAAATATAGTATATTACATGGACACGGTGTGGACAAAATCTTTAAGACATAAATGTTCAAATACTTTGTAAAAAGGTGACATCGCTGCATATGAATCCCAAAAATCTAATTGTTTACCAGTAGCAGAAAAACTGGGTACCTTTGGCTACCTTTCTGTAAGGAAACTGGCATGACAAGTATATGTGTAGGCAAATTGCTGTTAACTCATTCGACGCCGCGCCATTTTTCAGCGTCTTACTAGCGGAGCCGCCATACAAACGATCATGAACACGCGAGGCGTGTCCGCGGCTCTGCGACTAAGAAAAAATGGACACGCCACGCGTGTCCACTGGCTCTGCGACAAGTTTAATGTTTCTAAATACGTTAATAATACATTGTGGTAGTTTATTTCCTTAGTTCTGTTTGTGCAACGAAAGAGATAAGGTTGTGGCAACAGTATAGTGATTTTAAACCAGGAATTATGGCGGAATATGGATATTTAGGTAAATAGGTAAATTAAATATGATGTGATTCTCAAACTTACTTATATATTATTAAATTTATAATATTTTTTGTTGTTTGTATGCTATATAAATTATTTACTCATCTATCGGCTAAAATCACTCAGAAACATGTTATTTTGTAAGTACTAATATTATAATAAACAAGCTAACGTAGTGAGTTTCATGGAAAGTTACACAAACTTTAAGAACCTCTGGTCGCATATTCAAAGTGGACACGCGTCGCGTGTTCTTGGCATTCCACAAGGGGTTCGTTTTTAGTATAAACATAACTTCTTTCAAAGTAGAAACCACGTGAATATATGGTTATTCGTGTGGTAAATACCATGTTCACAAATTCTTATTAAATTTTTTCATGTACCTTTCGAGATATAATCGAAAACTTATGGACACGCGAGGCGTGTCCGCGGCGTGGCGAGTAGAATTTTCATGGACACGCGAGGCGTGTCGTCGGCTCCGAATGAGTTAAAGGTAAGAGACCAGAAGACCATCCCCCCAAAGTAGCGCTGGAATGGTTTCTCCAAGGTTTTCGAAAGGTCGGTAGGCCGAAACGACCTGGCGTCGATCCGTCAAAAAGGAGGCTCTCGGTTTTGGCTTATCATGGGCTGAGATTGAAGTCATCGCGCAAGATAGGCTTAGGTGGCGTGCTTTGAAGACCCTATGTCCCTGATGAGGGATTCAAGGATTTAAGTGAGTGCCTTACCGGTTCTAGATCGAGATATATCCTGTGAATGTCTTGGTTAGGCGTCATCCCTATCACTCCGTTCTTGTAGTCGTCGTCGGCGAACAGGAAGTGAGGGTAGCTCAACACCATGTACGAACCTGCGGAAGTGAACATATTAATTTTGGAGCTTATTTATTTATTTAAACACGGACAACCAACAGTGTGTGTACTAAGTACCTAGACAATGGCACATGTGACTCCAAAACCTACTTTATTTTATCTAGATTTAACAAAACTTCTAATTTACCTTAGAAGCATGTTACGTGTAATTACCTTAGTAAAGGAATCCGCAAGTTATGTACTTTAGCATCTACGAGTACTTATGACAGTCTTCAATAAATCATCTTAACTGACACTCGCCTGTAATAATATTATACCTTCCACTTAAACCCTCATCCTTTGTGACAAACTTCAGTGACATCGGCAGACATTTACCTTAGTACAGTGCAATAACCGTTACAGAAACTATACTAAGCTGTTTCCGTAGTTTTCGTTCGACACCTTCCTTACTAATTGATACTGTGTTTCGACGCCTCAGTCAGTTAATGTTACAAGTTATACAAAGCTCAAGTTTTATTAATTTTGCATTTGCTTTAGTGAAACAGTTTGGTCCGGGATAAATAAGAATGCGTGAAGTCTACCTATAGCAGGACCTGAACGTTAAGTGTATGTTTGTGTATTGGTTGCCATGCACTCACCGACGCAAGAGTACAGCTCCTGGGCTCCTTGCTTGAGGCAGCCGTTCTCCCTCTGCACCCCGCGGGTGACGTTGAGGCAGAAGCAGCCCTCGTCATTAGACAGGAACCACTCGTTCACCGCGAACCGCAGCACAGGAATCCCTTCGTAGTTCTCATCGTGCTGGTAGCGGAGCAGTACTGAGCTGGAACACGAAAATACACGATACAAATACGTAATTAACACTAGAGTAAACGTAAAAAGTATGCTAGCTAGATGCCATTTATCTTTGCATCGTACGTACGTCGTACGAGGCGCCAACTGGCTCAGGCGTATTGGATTAGGTATATTGAAAAAGGTGACGTTAGGAGTACATATAACCTCCGAGTGTGTATGAAGATGTATGAATTTCAATGAAGCGAAAGTGCTCTGTCAGGATCGGGACAAATGGGGATCCGTGATCTCTGCCTACACCTGTACAGGTATTCAGGCGAGATGTGTATGTATGGAATCTATAGGGCGATGGAATAGAAAGTGGTTTCCATAGTACATCACAACGTTCATGCTAAAAAGTGACCTGGGAGATCTTATCATGTCTCCGAGGTTCTATCCATACTGAAAGAGACTAAATGACGCGAATGCGGACATAGTACTCAGAACAACGAGCTCTCAAAATCGAATACTAACCTAGCTTGGAGATAACTTTATAACTAACGCTATATACCTAACTATAGGTATTTTTTTGTTTAGTTCGACCGAAACAGAATGACTAATAGTAGTTGATACACATTGTGGTATACACGTAAATAATGGTCCAACCACGAACCAAATATAAAGAGGAGCCGGCGTAAGGAGCGGTGTCGTTACGCGGTGCGGAGCCCAAATGGCATGCTTTAATTGGTGAGGAGTCTAAAAATGTGTAGTAGAAAGAATATACCTGATTTGATTGGCCGATGCCGTGTTTTAATTGGTTGTAATATCTCACGTAACTCGTTTCACCCCGCGTAATGCCACGCTAGTTTTCATTCAAATATTGCGTAAGGCCCACTCCTCTTATTAATTACTCCATGGGTCCAACAGATTACTCACCGACAAATATCGACATTGAAGCCGTAGATCAGACTGTCGGGGTTGACTTTGGGCGCAAAAATCCCCGTGTCGGTTCCGTTGAGCATGTTGCACTGGCTGTTCACGTCCATCCAGTAGGGCAGGCGAGGTCGGTGATCCCACTCCACGAGAGACCCCAGGCGGGCAGGGTCCGAGAGACCCCGGTCTGCTACGTACAGTTGAGAGGGAATGTTGTCTTTCTGGAGAATAAGAGGGAACATAACATACGCTTCACGACTTGTGTATACACACTCCCTTTTTTATTATGGCAGGGTAGTCGGAGGTTTGAATGCCCATCTCCGAAATTTCGAAGGCATGTTAGGTATGGGTTATTCGAAGCCCGCGTATCACTAGATAGACAGCATCCAGCGTGATAGGTAGTGAATCGTATCGCCGTATATAGGCACTGACTATTACCTATCCTGAGGGATAGGCAGGTTTCCTCACGATGTTTTTGCTCACCGTTAAATAAGAGGGAAATCAGACTTAATATGGCAATGATTACGGATGGAATTGCTGTGATGCTTTCAGTATACAAGGTTTATCACATTTTAGTTACTTTTATATACAATCAAAGCTGAAAGTGGAGTCCCAGCAACTTTTTATAAGGTTTAAGTTTATAATAACAAAAGACGATATTTTTTATTTCGAAGCACGTGAATGTATAGTGCCCATGACAATGCAAAGTGGCGCCAGCTTTAAAATGTAAAATAATGTCTTTTGTTCTTATAAACTTAAACCTTATAAAAAGTTACTGGGACTGCACTTTTAGCGGTGGCAGTACATTAGTCGACTTTAAACACGTCGACATATTATGCAAATTTTAAGATAGCTAGTTGCAGTCATAAATATGTAATTATATGACTAGTACTTTAATATATTTCATTAATACGGAAGTATGATACAAAAATATTAATTTATCGCCATAAATATTGTATTTTAAGCCAGGCTAGTTAGCATACATACATACACATCACGCTTGATTCCCTGTAGAGGGGTAGGCAGAGATCACCACAGTCGCTTCATTGACATTCATACATCTTCTCATACACTCGGCGGTTATAGGTACTCCTAACGTCACCTTTTTTCAATATAGCGTCTATCTGACTGTTATGTCTTATTAGGCCGGCCCGTACGTAACCGCCCTTCCACTTTACTCATATATATTCCTTTTGTCAATCTGCTATCATTCATCCGCATAACATGTCCAAACCATCAAAGCATGCTCTTTTCAATAGGTAGCATATAACTTACATAACCAAACAGACTGAAAGAGATGTGATCATCCATGAGCGCCAGATTCGGTGAGCCAGCAGACAGCGCCCGGATCTGGTTGCAAGCCACCGTGGCCAGGAAGCCAGGGTTGTCGCACAGCCTCATTCCGCCGAAGGTGAGGTTGCCCAGCCTGACTGTGGTGATAGGGGAGTTGTACACGTTGAAAATGCCGCCCAGGGCAGCGTTCAAAATACCCATTAAGGCCGGCGTTTGTTCTTCTGCCGCTTGGAGAATTGCCTGGTTGAAGGATATAAATACAAGTTAATTAACAAGTAAAAATAATCTTTATTATACATAAACTCAACCTTACTGCCATCACTAGGTTACCATGGCAACCTGTATCGATGGCAGCAAGCACCAATCTCGGTTACATATATGTATTCTGGTTTATATAAATGATAAAAATCGGTGTAGCTCAGTTTTCGAAGCTTGACTCTGTGATTGATACAGGTTATACACCCCGGCTATGCATGTCTCAATGGAAATAAATTGAATGAAATTCTATGTAAAATTAACAGAAAATTAAACAAAGCACATTTGCGTTATGTACCGAATTCTACGGTGAGGTAAAACATTGTGAAGAAAGCTTCCTGTTCCCCGAAGAAGTAGTAATAGTTATAAGTCAATCCTTGTTAATGGCGAAGCGGCTTATTACCTGCATATTGAGAACTAACTATCTATCTGATCAAGGTGAGATCGAGCTAGCTATAGAATTACCTCCGCGATTGCGGAGTGGACACCAGAACCTCTCACTACTCTGCAAGTGTTAATGGTCGTCAACGCGTTTGTGTTTTTTGTATGTCTATTTGTGTCACAGATGATATAGGGTTCGTAAAAGGTTCCCGGTGTTATCCCCAGCTGAAGCATGCAACACACAAAACTTTCTGCTTTTTAAATAACACTACAACGAGGAACATTTTCGTTAGGAAATCCATCATTAATGTTGGGTACTGATTTTTAGGTAAAAAGTGAATTCGATGTGGTATTTCAGGACACACACGCCAATTTCATGAGGGCTTTCAACAGACTATTTTGTCCGTAAGGAATAATACTAACGAAATCTTTATTCAATAGCTTGATTTTTTTTAACATAAAATACATTATGTGCTGTCATCACTAGGTTACCGAAGCAACCTGCATCGATGTACATAAATAATAAAAAATATCCTGTACTAATCTAGGACGTAATAAGAATGCTAATTAGCTGCCGTTCTTCCCGGCATGTATTAGGAAGAGTTTAAGGCAAATATATAATATTGAGTGATGCGCTAGCAACCTGTCACCAATGTTCCATTATAACATCATGTTACAAAGTGACCTAGGACTAATATATCTCCGAGGTACCGTCCACCCCGAAAGGGATTAAAGGACGTGAATGAATATGTAGGTATGTAATGTTCTCAAAAGCACATTTTGTAAGCATGCTCGTAGTGAAAATAGGTGTTTACCTTGTTTATTGGCGTTTATCGCGTGTCGAAATTGCTTTTAATCGGATTAAAATGATAATTGATTGTGTTGAATTTAATTCGTATTGTTGTGTTATGAAATAAACAATTCGTTTATCGTTATCGACAAAGTGTTCTGTCTTGAGTATTTAATAATCCGCGTGGCGTAAGAAGCGTCTAAGACGGATTCTTTAGGTACCTAATTGATGTATTGGGCTGTCAAACTACTATATGGGAAATCATTATACATACATACATACGCTTCACGACTTGTGTATACACACTCCCTTTTTTATTCTGGCGGAGTAAAGGCATGTTAGGTATGGGTCATTCAGCCCGCGTATCACTAGATAGACAGCACCCAACGTGATAAGTAGTGAACCGTATCGGCGTATATAGGCACTGACTATTACCTATCCTGCGGGATAGCCAGAAAACATTCATTCATTAATCGTGAAAACATTATCTATACTACAAACATACACACGCATATTTCCCTACGAGGGGCATGACAGAGTACTTGGATGTCCCTCAGACCAAGGAAACTATAATGGACCGGCCCTATTATACATATACAAATTAAAGTTATGTATAGTGAAAAGAAAAACTATGAAATATCTGCTATCTCTGTTTGTCCAATGAGTTTTTCAATTCATGGAAAGAAAAAGCACTAATTTGGAACGTGTGTTCGAACTGTCAATCTTTTTGAATGACGTCACAGACGTGTCGAGTCGCCATTTTGTGTTTAGCTAAAAACATGTAAACAAAACAGTTTACGGAATTATTTTCATAAAATAAATGCGTATTTAAGTAATTTTTCATTAAAACTATAGTTGTTTGGTTCAAATATATAGTAAATACAATGCCAAAGTGTGCTATAATAAATTGTGGATCCAGAAATAATAAAAATCAGCCTAATTTGTCTTTTCATAGGTAAGTTTGTTTTTATTAAAACGTAAACCTTTAATATATAAAGTAAAAGATATTTTATTAGTTCTCCTGTGTTGTGTACGTCCCATAATTGTGAAATTAACGTCATTTTTATATTGTAAACCTTTGATCAAAGTTGTAAACAAACACCTTGTTTTTGTTTTGGTTATTAGTGTTGGGCAGTTTTGATGTTTATCGATAGTTATTTTGACCTAGTCGAAGTAAAGTAATATTATTCTATTATTACAAGTATACTGACACGAAATTTTGTTTAAGGTTACCCAGAAACCCATGATTCCAAAAAATATGATTCCAGTCATAAACATCTTTTAATCAAAAGTGTCATAGAAACTTTTTTAGATATACGTTTTAGACCTATGCTGCGCATGACGTTGCTTAACTTGAACAATCGGTTAAAAATCGCTCAAACAACTGCGCCACGCACGATCTTCTCTTAACTAGTCTAATTAAACTATCGAGTATCGATAAAGAGAGCTTAGTTAGAGGACGTCGTACATCACTACTAAGTCAGCCATATTGTGTTTTGTAGGTATACACGCCTAATACATAGGTATAACAAGTCCATTAGTTTCCTTGGTCTGAGGGATGTCCCGATCCTGACACTTTCGGTTTACTGACAGTCATACACGTCCTCATACACACTTCACGGTTATAGGTACTTCTAACAGTACCCTTTGTCAATATTGTACTCATTTTAATCTACTCTATATACCTTTTGTCAATTTATTATCATTCATTCGCATAACATGTCTAAAAGCATCGAAGCATACGCTTTTCAATCTTAGTCACTACGATTTGTAAAATGTGAATTATCCTGTTTTTAAAAAACAATAGACGATCTGTTTACAAGGATACATACATGGTTTATGTGCCAAATAGCTAATCTGTTTACTACTCATGCATTGCCTAATCTGTTTTGTATCAGTACAATTAATCGTACCTATAAACTCAATAAGGGTAATATTTCTTAGATATTATTGAATGAAAAAGTTTTTATGTAATAACTAACATGATACAAATCACAACGATTATCGTTATCGTCTTTTGATTACCATCATTCCTAAATTTCAATTACAATCTCACTGGTTCATATGCTTGAGTGACGGGTAATGAATCCATCGACAATCACAGATACTACAATAACCTGATTATGTCTGATGTGGCTTTGGAATCTCTTACCCCGGTGACGATCGATAGTCTGCCTATCCTCTTAGGGACGAAGATATATGTATGTATGTATGTGTATATATATATATATATATATGTCTGTAATGCGTATATATAATAATAATAATATTGAAGTATATAGTGTATCTATTTCACCAATTGAACTAGCCCCTTGCTAAGCACATTTGAGACTTGTGTTAAGGATACTAGACAACGTAAATTTAAGAAACATATACATAGTATATATAGAACTAATATGTACTATAGAATAAACACATATACAGCATCAACAACCAGACTGGAAAGCGGAAGAAAAGCGTAATTCTTAACTCTGCCTCTGGGAATCTTTGGGACCTCACGATTTCCGTTAGGCGTCTAACCGATCGCGCCACGGAGGTCGTCAATATGTTTGTGTATATATGTATGTACTTACGTGGTACGGCAGGTTGACGATAGTGAGCTGGTCATCTTCAGTCAGAGGGTAGGAGCTCTCTGGGTCGAACTCATAGTTGTATAAGATCCTGTACGTGATCAAGTCATCTGTCAACTCTTCCACCACACGCCTCTGGATCATTCTGGAATATATGTCGACATATTAATAATAATGGAAAGTGTGAGGGTGATATTGAACGTAGAATGTGTAGTGTTATGGGTAGCCAGTTGATTTCTCAATCGGCACGTATGGCTATTCATAGGGCTGTACTGGTTCCAACATTGACTTATGGTAGTAAAAGTTGGGTATGGCAAAAGTAGCATGAAAGTAGAATCAATGCCGTCGAAATGCGGTCACAAAAAGCATGTTAGGAGTGACATTGAATGATAGAATTAAAAATAGTGTGATAAGGGAAGGTTGCGGTTTGAAAGAAGATGTAGTGACTAAGATTGAAAAGAGCACGCTTCGATGGTTTGGACATGTTATGCGGATGAATGATAGCAGATTGACAAAGGGAATGTATAGGTATGAGTGAAGTGGAAGGGCGGTTACGTAGGGGCCGGCCTAATAAGACATATAACAGTCAGATAGACGCTATATTAAAAAGGGTGACGTTAGGAGAACCTATAACCGCCGAGTGTGCATGAGAAGATGTATGAGTGTTAATGAAGCGAAAGGGGTCCGTCAGGATCGGGACAAATGGGGATCCGTGATCTCTGCCTACTCCTCTACAGGGAATCAGGCGTGATGTGTATCTATACAGGGTGGCGCATTCAAAACGGTCAGTATGGGAAAGTCTGTAACTATAAGAGATACGAAGATTTGTTCTTAGGAACCATGTCACCGATTTTGATAAAAAGAAAAACTGCATTCATACTTTCTAACTAAAGTATGCAAAAACAATGCATTTTATTCATTTCCGACACCATGTTTCATAGAGACATTTACAGCTTAAGAGCTACACAATCGATATTTAAAAAGAGAAAGTGAAAAGGGCCAATTTATTTTTTCAAAGCAACCGGGTTCGATTCCCGTAGTGGACACAGTTGTTTTTTCAAAGAAAGTATGAATGCAGTTTTTCTTTTTATCAAAATCGGTGACATGGTTCCTAAGAACAAATCTTCATATCTCTTATAGTTTCAGACTTTCCCATACTGACCGTTTTGAATGCGCCACCCTGTATATTACACATTTTGGGTTGGTTGGGTTGGTGGTAGACAGTTTACCAACCCATAACAATTTCACTGACTTGTGAATATACTCGCACATTACAGTATGAAAGTAATGTTTACCCTGAAATTCCTATGTCAAAAGACAAACAAACGCGTTCAGGAGCATTAACCCTTGCGGGGTACTTAGTCAGAGGTTCAGGTTTCCATCTCCGCAATTGCGAAGGTTGTAACTCTATGGATACCTCGAAGCCACGTGTTGACCAGATAGTCAGTACTCAATGTGGCAAGGGCAAGCCATGTCGTCATTTACAAGCACTAACTATTACCTGTTCGGCGGACAGGTAGGTTTCTTCACGATGTTTTCCCTCACCGTATAATACGATGCATTTCGCAAATGTGTTTTCATTAAGAAACTGTACTTACATAGAAATTCATTAAACTTCATTTCCATTGGTACATGCTCAAGCGAGATTTGAACCCTGTACCCACTGATACAGCGCCAAGCCCAACACCTATGTATGTTCGTAAATACGTTTTTGAAAGATAAATTGCTTACTAGCCGTCTTATACTATCTGCATGTCGTATGGTTAAAGGTGTAATGGTGTCTTTAGGCCAATGTGAATGTATACGCTATCGTAATAATAATATTTATTGGTCTTAAAACTAGATGGGACCCAGGGCCAATAAAAAAGACTAAATACATTGGTGGGCCGAATTATTATATGCAGTGGGTACAGATCTCTTTGTAGTCGGTGTACCCGAACCAAACTTTTTTTTTAAGTCTGTTAAAAAGGTTCAATGGGCCGCGGGCAGTGGTTTGGACAACCCTGGTCTAATTAGTTAATCTAAGGTTCGAATTGTCACTCAAAGCGCAATAGTAGTAAAGTGCTAGTAGCATAAATAACTGACAATAAGAATAAAAATCGTCTGATGGTTGATGCAAATGTACAACCACCGCCAAAAGTGCAGTCCCAGTAACCTTTTTTACGGTTTACGTTTGTAACAACAAAAGCCAATATTTACATAAGTTTATAAGAACAAAAGACAATATTTTACATTTCGAAGCACGGTAACGTATAGTGGCCACGACAATGCATAGTGGCGCCAGTTTTAAAATGTAAAATATTGTCTTTTGTTCTTATAAACTTAAACCTTATAAAAAGTAACTGGGACTTCAATTTAAGCGCTGACTGTACTCCATTTATCGATTACTATCCCGGTGATCGAAAATACATATCTACAATGTATTCACAATCGCGAAAGCTTTTGGGTTTGTCAGTGTAAGAGTGTCCATCTTCAATATATATGCCAATACTATCTCTAAAAGCGGCTGTAGCCCAGTGGGTAAGACCTCGGACTTCGTATGAGAAAGGTCCTAGGTTCAAATCCCGAGTCGGGCATGTACCAATGAATGAAATTTAAATATGTGTTTTTCATTTACGTACATAATTTACAGTCGCTAACGGTGAGGGAAAACATCGTGAGGAAACCTGCCTATCCCTTAGGATAGGTAATAGTCAGTGCCTATATACGGCGATACGGTTCACTACCTATCACGTTGGGTGCTGTCTATCTAGTGATACGCGGGCTTCGAATGATCCATACCTAACATGCCTTCGAAATTTCGGAGATGGGCATTCAAGCCTCTGACTACCCCACCATAATAAAAAAGGGAGTGTGTATGCACAAGTCGTGAAGCGTATGTATGTTTATCTCTAATGGGATAGAAGGACGTATGTATATATGCATTTGGGTAGCTGACTAGGTGATCAGCCACATAGTGGAGTGCCAAAAGTGTCAAATTACGGCCACTGAAGTATTACTGTATCGATACTGAAGTAATATTGTGCCTACAATTCATTAGTGGAGTAAGGCCCCTGATTGTGAAAAATATATCAAATACTTTTTAATCCCACTTTCTATTCTAAACATGACTCGGCGATTATAGGTATTAAGTGCACAGTACATAATAAAAAGATTGAACAAATCCTTTTTATCTTATCAGAATTGTCGTACGTATATAATTATCATTACTTCTAGACGGGGGGCGGTCATTACGAAACCCGTGGCTTCAAGTGGAATTTTTATTTAAAGGAATTGTGTGATGTATATGTACCTATGTAAAATTACTAAAAGCCAAAGAATCAGCAACGACACCCAAAAAAATTACAATTTATTTAAACACAATTAAATTGTATAATGATGCAAATTCCCTCTACAGGGAATCAGGCGTGATGTGTATGTATGTATGTATGTAAATTGTTTAATTTTAATTGCTAAACGTATTTATAGTTTTAAGAGATTCGCGATTTGTACTCATGATAAGTCCCGCTAGTTATTAATCATGAGTATATTTGTATATTTTGGGTGATATCTGGAGAAACGCAAGTTTAATGTGGTCGTCATTAAACTCATAAACTACTACTTGTTTATATATATTCTATATATATTACTACTTGTATATAAATTCATGCACGTCGTTGCACCCCTTTTGAGGTTTACAGAACATTGAACACACAATATTCAGTTTGTAAATTTTAGCACAAACTAATGGTGTCCTGATTACATTAATATAGAATAGTAGTGACAGATTATTAGCCCATCACGCAATAGATTCTATTGTCCATTAGTCCTGTAACCTTCTACGACGTGCTGAGAAGAAGCTCAGCTAGTTAACATTATTTTTACGTCCTTGACTAGCACGGGACTGAGTACTTCGCAAGGGATAATGCTAATGTAAGGGTACGCCCAATATGACAGTCAGATAGACAACATATTGAAAAATAATGACGTTAAAAGCACATATAAATAAAATTCCTTTTCTTCACACTAGACGCAGTAATACATATACACAGATAGAGAAAACAATTAATTTTATGATAATTTACATTAGTGTGAATAGGATTTGTCTCAGCTAATGTTGATTGTGTGAAATTCACACTGCCAACGCTGATATTCCGACAAACCCTTAAGTACGTACCAGCACTTCTATAATCAATTAAAATATATTATATTGTATAGTTCTAATGAATGCGTGATGTGTATGTATGTATGGAATCTACTGGGCAATTGGATATAAATTCGTTACCATAGTACATCACAACCAAAGTTCATGCTAAAAAGTGACCTGTGAATGTACCTACAGTGAATGCGTGATGTGTATGTATGTATGGATAATGTTAGTGAAAAGTTATGTTATCACTCACTTGTAAACATACGGCCCGACCTCCTTCAAGATGGGTACCCCTCCGTTCATGACGTCATCTGGGTTGGAGATATTGAACACTCGCACGTTAAAGTCTATGACTACAGGCACCTCTTCAAACCTTTCCATCTGGATCGTATCCTCAGTCAGGATCACCTCCTGTATCACAAATATAGTAAATTAATCCTTTACGCGGCTGTAGCCTAGTGGGTAAGACCTCGGACTTCGTATGAGAAAAGTCCTAGGTTTCCCCGACTCTGGCATGTACCAATGAATGAAATTTAAATATGTGTTTTTCATTTACGTACATAATTTACAGTCGCTAACGGTAAGGGAAAACATCGTGAGGAAACGCCTATCCCTCAGGATAGGTAAAAGTCAGTGCCTATATACGGCGATAGAGTTCACTACTTATCACGTTGGGTGCTGTCTATCTAGTGATACGCGGGCTTCGAATGACCCATACCTAACATGCCTTCGAAATTTTGGAGATGGGCACTCAAGCCTCTGACTACCCCGCCATAATAAAAAAGGAAGTGTGTATACACAAGTCGTGAAGCGTATGTTATGTTATGTTTAATCCTTTACGGGGTACAGAACCTTGGAGATACGGTCGTAAATCGTAGGTCACTTTTTAGCATGTTATAGGGATTGTGATGTCATATGGTACATGGGTGACAGGTTGCTAATCCATCGTCCAATAGATTCTATTTACCTCTAGTCCCTTATTCCTTTGACAAGCCGGGAAGAAAGGCAACTAGCTAGCATTTTTCTTACGTTACTATCTAGGACACTAATACACCAATTGAACTAGCCTTCTGTTAATTACATTTAAAATTTGTTTTAAGGGTACTAGGCAACGTATATTTAACAAAGATTTACACGTTATACATAGATAAATATGTATGCTATATATGTTGATTATAAATGTTGATTATGTATGCTATATATGCATACATAATCAACAACCAGACTGGAAAGCAGAAAAGTGTAGTTCTTAACTTAGTGTTCAGGTAGTTAATCGTTCGCGCCACGGAACCATACCCGATTTCAGGACAAACTACTTTGGCTTAGGCTAAACTAGTTCTTTCTACGGTCGCTAGGATTACCTAGTAAGGTTAAGCTAGTAGAAAAACTAGTTTCGCTTAGGCTAAACGGGATTGTGTGATGTATATGTATCGGGTTTGGCCGGTAAAATATACATTATTTACAACCTTCGTGGCGCGAACGATTACTGAACGCTAAGTTAAGAACTACATCACGCTTGTCTCTTTACAGAGGGGTGGGTAGAGATCACGGACAACCAATTATCCGTGATTAACAAACCAAGTACGATATAATAGTAAATTATTTAGAATATGTCTATGAATATGTTTATTATGATATGAATATGTTATATATATTTATTAGAATATGAATATGTTTATTTGTATTCACGTCTTAAGTCCTTATTCGCTTGTCATAGGCTATCCACAATTTGCGAAGTTAGTGATTCTATGGCTATCTCGAATCCACTTGTTAACCAGATAGTCAGTAGATACCTAATGTGCCAAATGGTAAACCGTCTCACCATTTACAAGCATAATTAAATATTTCGAGGAGTAAGTAAGTTTCTTTACATTTATTCCAGTTTCCGTTGAGACATACATTTAATTTATGGATGTACATAGTGTGTAGAACGCAAGAACGCAAGAAGATGCTCAAGTAATTTAAAGAAATGAGTGATGCAAGAGAGATTGCCAGGATCATTCAAGATGACGGTTGGTAGTCTCTGTTAAGTCGTTAAAAAGCGCATTGCTACTTGCATGTATTCACGATATGAATGTATAACGTGTCTGACGTAGCAGCATTCATTTGAGCTTGCCTATGACAAAGTGAAATGGAAGTTCGTGCTGCGAACCTTTGTCCCTGATGAGGGAATGTAGGAAGCGAATAAGAAGAATGCAAGTAGCAAGCGGCTTCATGACCGTGGTATTCCGAAACTACTTCTGTCAATACCAAGGTCGTTGCTCAAGCAACAATGTTTCTTCAGATAGCGAATACTCGACGCCACAAGTGGTTAACTCTGTCGCCGTTAAATAGTTTAGACAATGTAATAAAATTTAATAGTACTCAATAACTAATTCAATAACAGAAAATAAAACTAAATATGTACAAATTAAAACTTAAAAAAACTTAAATCCAACAAAAAGTAAATATTTACACAGCGCCACTAGTGTCCCGAATTTAGCACCCAGAAGCAAAAGCCCCCAGCACACTAGCAGCGTTGCCCCGCTGGATAGCCAACGACAACCTCTGGGTCAAAAACTCCCCGGAACGTCTATCAAGACTATCAAAATGACAAGTAGATTACCTCACGATGTTTTGCTTCACCTCACAAAAAAATATGTTTCCGAAAATAGGCTTTGATTAACTCATTCGGAGCCAACGACACGCCTCGCGTGTCCATGAAAATTCTACTCGCCACGCCGCGGACACGCCTCGCGTGTCCATAAGTTTTCGATTATATCTCGAAAAGTACATGAAAAAATTTAATAAGAATTTGTGTACATGGTATTTACCACACGAATAACCATATGTTCACGTGGTTTCTACTTTGAAAGAAGTTATGTTTATACTAAAAGCGAACCCCTTGTGGGATGCCAAGAACACGCGACGCGTGTCCACTTTGAGTATGCGACCAGAGGTTCTTAAAGTTTGTGTAACTTTCCATCAAACTCACTACGTTAGCTTGTTTATTATAATATTAGTACTTACAAAATAATATGTTTCTGAGTGATTTTAGTCGATAGATGAGTAAATAATTTATATAGCATACAAACAACAAAAAATATTATAAATTTAATAATATATAAGTAGGTTTGAGAATCACATCATATTTAATTTACCTATTTACCTAAATATCCATATTCCGCCATAATTCCTGGTTTAAAATCACTATACTGTTGCCACAACCTTATCTCTTTCGTTACACAAACACAACTAAGGAAATAAACTACCACAATGTATTATTAACGTATTTAGAAACATTAAACTTGTCGCAGAGCCGCGGACACGCCTCGCGTGTTCCTGACCGTTTGTATGGCGGCTCCGCTAGTAAGACGCTGAAAAATGGCGCGGCGTCGAATGAGTTAACACGCATTTCTTACGGTGGCATGAAATGCTCAAAATGTTTACTATCATAAGACAATATTGGGTTCAGCATCAACGGACTACCCATAACACTATGTATGGGCCTATTGATCTTATTACCTGCATATTCCACGTAGCTCAGTTGTTTGGGGCTGGACTCTGTATCAGTGAGCACAGGGTTCAAATCCCCCTTGAGCAAGTACCAATGGAAATGAAGTTTAATGAATTTCTATGTACGGTACAATTTGGCCACATCGTGAGAAAACCTACTGTACCCCGAACAGGTAATAGTTAGTGCTTGTAAACGGCAACATGGCTTACCACATGTCACATTGTATACTGACTTTTTGGTCAACACGTGGGTTCAAGGTGGCCATAGATTTACTACATTCGCAATTGCGGATATGGACACCTGAACCTCTGCGATTGTCTTATTATAATATTTTAATATCTCACATAGACTAGTAAATCTTGGTACCAAATACACTAACTTATTCTACTCTCTCATTAAACATCACACTATGTACCATCTCTTTAGACGTAAGTAGAATTTATTTTCAGATATTCTTCCCGGTATATCGTAGGAGGCGACTAAGGAACTAGGGGTCAATGTAATATATTGGGTGTTGGCTGGCCACCTGTCACTATAATGCCATATAAATGACTTTGATAAAGCTCCTTATTCACACTCGGTGTTGGTCGTAGGTTTTGAAATTTAGGAACTGGAATTGTATATTCTTTACAATTCCATTGATTATGTCTGTAAGTAAATTATGATGATGTTCGTATACTGAGGCAGCACCTTTTCACTGCATCAATGGTTTTCATTCTTGATGTTTATTGTTTGTGTTTTTAATATAATTTGAAGCGGTATATAAAGTATTTTCTTTCTTTCTTTCTAAGTGGCCGAGGAGATATTGTTTTTCAACTTCAATCCAACCCGAATGAGATTGAAGCGATGTGTTAGTATGCACTCACCCCTAGGATCATGTCATCGATGAAATCCGGCAGCACCCCATATCCTACGATGGTGGTTCCCAGGACCATAAGAACGCCGATAGTCACGGTGGTCAACCCCCAAGCGACACCACACATTTTGTTACAACAAGATTATGTTAAACGGATTGAATCTTGCGTTTTATTTATTGTATCTAAAACTAGTTAACTCAATGTAAATAAATATTAACTTATGTGAATGTTATATTAAATAAATAAATAAATTTTTAAATAAATACTTTTTTAATTATCCCTTCCACGCTTTTGAACATAGCAATAAACGCTGGAAGACTAATGATCAACAGAGCAATTAATCAAATAATTTAATCTGAATTTCAGTAGTCTTAGATTAAGTGTTCTTATCTGTGATAAAGTAGGTATTGAAAACAATGCAGCTGACGTAGGGTTGCCGATTCATATGTAACATTTAAATTCATATATGTTATGTATTATTTAGCCAAGGCGGGTTTACGCAGCGGGGATAACATAAGAGCATGTATGAGAAGGTTAATGGTTGTGAGTAAAGCTGAAGAGATTCGTCAGGATCGTGTCGACAGGTAGCGATTTAGTCTTTGCCTATCCCGTTAGGGACATAGAGGCGTGAATATAAGAATTTATGTATACATGTATTCAACCAAATGTGATGTGATGAATGCTAACTGGTGGCCGTTTTTCCCGGCAGCATGTCGTAGGGCGCGACTAAAGGGGTAAAAATCAATATATGATTGTTTATTAAACATAGGTTAACAGTCCGTCAACACAAGTTTTAGATGTACTTAGCAAGAGACTAGTTCAATTGGTGTAATATTGTCCTTCAATATCATTATTAACTGTTACGGGGTACAGGAGATAAAAGTGAAGTTACGTTATATACATTATCATTAGCTTGTATGCATCCACTGTTGGACATAGGCCTCCCCCAAATGATGCCACTTCTCCCTGTCGGTGGCTGTTCGCATCCATTCGATGCCAGCCAACCTGCGCAGGTTCCCACCTTGATGGGGGCGCCGCACACTACGTTTACTGAGACGTGGTCTCCACTCTTGGATTTTTTTGCGCCAGCGACCATAAGTCTTTCTGCATACGTGACCAGCCCAACTCCACTTCAACTTGCTATGTCGGTAACTTTATGTCTCTGGCGTATCGCCTCATTTCTGATGCAATCTACCAGAGAAACCTCGAGCATCTTCCGCTCCATAGCACGCTGAGCGACCTTGAATTTGTGGACTAATCCCGCAGTAAGTGTCCACGTCTCAGATCACTACGTTATATACGCAATATACTTTATATAATATTGGCATTCGCATTGTCTATCGTTGTTGCAAGTTGAAGTGGCAGTGAGCCGGCCACGTCTGCCGTAAAACCGACGACCGTTGGAGCAAAGTGGTTCTCGAATGGCGGCCGCGTCTCGGTGACCGATGACCTGAAAAAAGTTGCTGGTAGTGGTTGGCTGAGGGTCACGAGACGTGTTTTGTGGCGTACTCCTTGGCAGGCCCACGTCCAGCAGTGAACTGACATAGGCTGATTGGTTGAATATTATTTGTTTCGACGTTGACAACCCTAGTTACATTGAGTAATATATCTTATAATCGGTCTGTTACGACACTTCAGAAGATAAAAGTGATCGACTCAATTCATTATGGACACAAGGCTGATATTTATTATTTTCCTTCAATTATCTTTCACATTTTATCCCCAGCAGGCTAAGTTTCATAACACATACATACCTTCACGAACATTAATCCGAGCAAGGTAGTTAGAGGTTCCCTTGTGTGTCAACATGGTTATTTTTTACTAGATGGTTGGCAGCCATTATTTACATGTATGAGACATTGAAATGAAAAAAATTTTATTCAACATAATTTTTTTATTCAATCATAAAATCTCTTATTGAAGTAAAAAAAAATTTGCTCATGACAAAATGTCATTAACATTACTTAGTTAAACTTAAAAAAAAAATCTAATTAAACTATTGGCATTTCGTAAAAGAATTGTAAAAAATCCTACAGAGAAGAAATTCCAAGAAACTGCAGACATTATTCATTACTTCAGTTAAATAATCCATCAGAATGTCACTGCAGCCCAACCAAACGAATATTCTGAGCAACATATCCCATAGGGGGTCTCAATAAAAGCATGCATCGTGAAGCTGCAATCACAACAAGATGAAACGTCACATCATCCATTCACGTTCTAATCCCTTTCGGGGTGGACAGTAACTCGAATATAGACATTTCAACAAAAAAATTGGTGGCAGGTTGTTAGATGGATCCAATATATTCCTTTTATATCTAACCCTTTAGTCGCGTTCAACGGTGTGCTGAGAAGAACCATCTAGTTAGCTTTCAGGGGCCTTACTCCACTGATGCATTGTAAGCACAATATTACTTCAGTATCACATAGTGGAGTGCCAAGTGTCAAATTACGGTCACTGAAGAATTACTGTATCGATATTGAAGTAATATTATGCCTACAATGCATTAGTGAGTAAAGCCCCAGTTAACTTTCAGGTCCAGTACGGGATAATATTTCATTTATTTACACACACGCACAAACTCAACACTCTCAGACACACACGCCCTATCCACAAGTTTTGATATATTAAGAAATGTGCGAAAGTCTGTAATTGGCCTCAGTAACTTTTAAAATGTATTGCAATATAGTTTAATATAATAATATTTGGGCAATATTACACCAATTGAAGTAGCCCCTTGCTAAGCACATTCAAGACTTGTGTTAAGGGTACTAGACAACGTATTTTTAATAAATATATACTTATTATATATAGATAAATATATATATACAGCAATGGAAAGCAGAAGAAAAGCGTAGTTTTAAACTCTGCCTCCACCAGGAATCGAACCCGGAACCTCACGATTAGCGTTCCGGCGGCTAACCGATCGCGACACGGAGGTCGTCAAAAGTTTAAGTACTTACGCTGTTGATTTTCCTTAAAAATAAATAATATAAAATAAACTTAAGATCGGTAATCTTGCGTTTCACTCTATGGATAACTTGGCTACTATAATTATACATGTGTGTGAAATAAATCTATGTAAAATTGAGTAGACGAGGTCACTTAAGGCATAAAGGATTAAAAAAAACAATAATTTAGTCAAAAAAATGTTTAATTGTCACACTAAATCAATAAATCAAAACTTAACATTACGTGTACATAACCTAGAAATACTTTTGGTAAAAGGCTGGTAATGCATCCGCAATTACGGAGGTATTACGTGAAAAACGACGTTACAAACTACGTGTATTAAAGGTACAAATGAGAAAAATGTCTAAATTATTGAACATATTTATATCACAACCTTTTCATGACAGGGGCAAGTATTTTCGTACAAACACAATTGAAAACTTAAAAGAATAAAGGTAATGAGTAATAAGTTATTAATTAATAACTTAAAATCTGTGGTATGGTCACAAATGGTTAACAATATATTATAAAACATCATTAAAGGTATTATGTTCTCTTAAATTTAAAGATATGTTAAAAACATTGAGCTCCAATATTCAATATCACCTTTATTCATTTATATCTAGACTTATTCCGTTATATATTAACTCATTCGGAGCCAACGACACGCCTCGCGTGTCCATGAAAATTCTACTCGCCACACCGCGGACACGCCTCGCGTGTCCATAAGTTTTCGATTATATCTCGAAAAGTACATGAAAAAATTTAATAAGAATTTGTGTACATGGTATTTACCACACGAATAACCTTATATTCACGTGGTTTCTACTTTGAAAGAAGTTATGTTTATACTAAAAACGAACCCCTTGTGTGATGCCAAGAACACGCGACGCGTGTCCACTTTGAGTATGCGACCAGGGGTTCTAAAAGTTTGTTTAACTTTCCATCAAACTCACTACATTAGCTTGTTTATTATAATATTAGTACTTACACAATAATATGTTTCTGAGTGATTTTAGTCGATGAGTAAATAACTTATATACTATACAAACAAAAAAAGTTTAATAATATATAAGTAAGTTTGAGAATCACATCATATTTAATTTACCTATTTACCTAAATATCCATATTCCGCCATAATTCCTGGTTTAAAATCACTATACTGTTGCCACAACCTTATCTCTTTCGTTGCACAAACAGAACTAAGGAAATAAACTACCGCAATGTATTATTAACGTATTTAGAAACATTAAACTTGCGTGGCGTGTCCATTTTTTCTTAGTCGCAGAGCCGCGGACACGCCTCGCGTGTTCATGACCTTTTGTATGGCGGCTCCGCTAGTAAGACGCTGAAAAATGGCGCGGCGTCGAATGAGTTAACAAGCAATATCAAATAATTTGCCACATTTTTTTCAGAAGTTTTTAGTACATGAAACATAGATGGCACTGAAATTATAATTTGATTTTTAAATTATATTCTTCGCTCCTATTAGTAGCAAGGTGATGTTATATAGCCTAAAGCCTTTCTCAATAAATGGTCTAAAACAAAAAGAATTTTTGAATTCGAACCAGTAACTCCTGAGATAAGCGCGTTCAAACACAAACAAACAAACTCTTCAGCTTCATAATATTAGTATACATTATTTGTATAGGACACATTATAATTTGAGTATATCATACTTAGCTCTTGAACCAATCCTTTGTAAGTATGAACTTAAAAAAAAACTTTTGTGTCAAATTTACTATCAGGAAGAAGAAATTTCTACACTTAGGCGACGACAGTACTAACATTACTTGAGCAAACTTATATCTTAAGTTGAAAAGTACTTAGCTTATTAGATCTTTAAACAGTCATGTAGGCCGAGAAAAGGTAAAAATGAGATACAAATTTTACTCTAAATTTATGTTGTTTGTACTGTACGGAAGTTAAACACTAAGCAACACTTTATATCTAAAAGCTCTTAATTCTTGATTCACTTCTCCCTAAACTTCGGTAGGTACCCTCAGTACATAAGACTATTCATCATATTAATTCGTGATGAATCAAAAAAATCTTACGTAGTTTTGAATTTAACTTATCATGATTGAAGCATTTACATGATGATATAATTCGCAACATTCACTGTTAATCATAATTTAATACGGAATCGAACAAGGTACAGTAGAAAACTTATATAATTAACAAAAAACGAGTATTATAATTAATTTCCTGCAGGGTAATCAAGGCTGGAATCTTTGGTGTAGTAAGAAATCAATTATATACTAGAAAACTAAGCTTAGCAAGTAATTTTCGTCGTTACGCCTGGAAAACCGATAAACATTATTTTAAGAAAAACGATCTATGTCACTGTGCCTTGCTACGCCCGTCATGCCTGTGAAACCCGTTTTGTGATAACTCAAAAGAATACGAACATAGCTTTTTCCGCTATGTCTCGTTAAAACAAAAATCCGCGTCCTAAAATACGTAACAAACAGTTTTTTGTCTTGTATCAAAAGTTACGATTTTGTCTTTATCGGTTCTTCCAGGCGCAATGACGTTTGACAGGAACCTAAATATACTATAACGATAATCTACTAACAAACATTTATCGTTACAGTAGAGATTTGACATGTTAATACGCACATAATATTCGAACAGTCAAACAAAAATAAGTAGCATTAACAATACACAAGTGTATGTAAAATACATGTTACAAATGTTTTTTTTTTCTTTTTTAGTGTGTTTATCAAATACATGTAGTATATTTTTAGGGCTTAAAATAAGTTTAGAACTTTCAAATGAGAAAATCTAACCTATATGCTTAAATATGCACTTTAAGTAGTTTATATATTAATACTAAGTATTATCACCGATATGGTTACGTCGGTTTACAAAATATTCCATTCATAATACAAGTGTCTTTTCTTACAAAAAGACATACGTCAAAAGTCTATTAACATTATTTTTTTATTGAAAACGGCGTAGAAAAATATATTCCTATACATTACGTTCTAAAATTCCTTTGAATTGACATAACTTTGGAGAAATAATTTTACATATTAAATTATCTTCGTAGATATAATATAGGAATTACAAAAATATTGACAGTTACGAATTGTCATAATTGGAATGCACTCGTTTAAAACTAAAAAAAACTAAAACAAAACCTTTGAACATGTAAATCGATATTTATGATAGATTCGAATGTACATACACACATACACAAACTTTTAATCTAATAGGGTAGTTTGAGGCTTCATTAACCATCATCGTCACAGCACATTCTACATTTTCAAGGACACCTTACAGCCATACATCACCTGACACTACGGGTATTACTCAGGGACTCGACGATAATAATAATAATACATTATTACACCAATTGAACTAGCCCCTTGGTAAGTACATTTAAGACTTGTGTCAAGGGTACTAGTCAACGTATATTTAAGAAATATATACTTATTATACATAGATAAATACATATATAGCATATATAATCAACGACCAGACTGGAAAGCAGTAGAAAAGCGTAGTTCTTAACTCTGAATCGGGAATCGAAACCCACGATTAGCGTTCAGGTGTCTAACCGATCGCGCCACGCAGGTCGTCTAGATAAAATTGCATTATACCTCAGACTACCCCTCAAGGGATGAAATACGTGATGCATATCTTCAATCCACGGTTACGAGAATAGTAGTTGGGGGTTACTTTGGGCAACGGTGCACGTAAATTGGTCCTGGAACATAATTATACTCACGTTATTATTTAGAACAGTTATGTAGGGGCCGGCCCAATAAGACATGTGACAGTCAAATAGACGCCATATCGAAAAAGGGTGACGTTAGAAGTACCTATAACCGCAGTGTGTATGAGGAGGTGTATGGGTGAAGAAAACAAGTGTGTTGTTAGTATCGGGACAAATGGGGAACCGTGATCTCTTCCTACCCCTCAGGAATCAGGCGCGATTTGAATGTATGATATTATCTTCTTTCCCATTATTATTTTAGATTATTATTGTCTTTTTTGTCCCGTGCTAGTCTGGGAAGTAAAAAGAATGCTAACTAGCTGCCGTTCTTCGTATGTCGTAGGAGGCGAATAAGGGACTAGAGTTTTAAGAGATTCGCGATTTATACTCATGATTAATAATTATTAACGGGACTTATCGCGTAAGTTTAAACGTCGGGTTAATAAAAGGTAATTTTATTATATATAAACTTACGCGATTAATCAAGGGACTAGAGGTCAATAGAATCTATTGGGCGATGGGCTAGCCACCTGTCAGCAATGTTCATGATGACATAGCAACCGCATAATTCATGCTAAATTGTGACTTAGGGGATACTGTATCTCCGAGGTTCCGTCCACCCCGAAAGGGATTAAAGGACGTGAATGTATATGCAGAAAATATTTAAAATAAAAAAAATATTAAAATATAAGATGTGTAAGCAGAAAAATGAGTAATTGTCTCCACTGAGAATCGACCCAGGGACCTCACGATTAGCGTTACGGGGGTTAACCGATCGCGCCACGGAGGTCGTCTTTAACTATTCGAATTTATCAGGTACTTACTTGTTCGAAAGGTTTCTCCACCCATCGTCCAAGGTCAGCCTTTGCGAAAGCTTGCATCACCGCTTTCTTCGCCAACTGCAACAATGTACGTATTATGTAAATACTTTAGGAAAAGTTAAATCGGTGTATATGTTTATGATTCAACCCCAATTCAAAGTGGGAGTGGGAATTAATGGAAATGTAATTTCCTGATTTTCTATGTACAGTCAACGCTAAAAGTACAGTCCCAGTAACTTTTTATAAAGTTTACGTTTATAAGAACAAAAGACAATATATTTTCATTCCGAAGCACGCGAACGTATAGTGGCCATGACAATGCATGCAGTTCAATATCAGATCTGCAATAGTGTGAAGTTGGTAGCGGATTAGATAAACTGCTAAAGTGACAAATTTCATCATTAAAATCCGCAAGTGTCAAATTTCGCTATAAAGATGGTGAAATATGTCATTTTTGCCAATCCACTACCAACTTCACACTATTAATGATCTGATATTGAACTTTGACAGCCACACAACTGCGTCGTGCGTTACTTCTGCGTCTCGGCTGTAAAAGTGGCACTCTGCTAATATTTTGACAGCCACAGTTGTACCTCTATAGCGAGTCAGTGGTGCTTCAGTGGCAACTCAAGTATAGAAATGTCAATAGTGGAGTACCAAATATAAGGCTATTGAACTGATATTGACGGACGTTTGATTAGTGGAGTAACTTTTTTGTACTTCAGACGCAGAAGTACTTCAGATGTAGTTCGATAGCGCCTCAGTAGCCAAATTTTTTAGCGGAGTGCCAATAGTGTCAAATTACGGCCACTGAAGTATTACAGTATCGATACTGAAGTAATATTGTGGCTAAAATGAATTAGTGGAGTAAGGGCCCTGATATTTTGCAAAAAGCATAAGTGGACTCGGGCCTTCGTTCTACCATAAACAAAAGAGTTCATGTATCTGAGGTTGTGTCTACCCCCTTAAAAATGACAGACGTGAGCATATTCACCTGGTATTGGGTGCTGGTCTCCTTGGCTTGGCTGTAGAGGATCTTGTCGAGGCTGGCAATCGTCTCCGAAGGCAAAGACGGGTCTTCCTGTTATATCAAAAGACATGTTATGTCATTTTATCGAATATGTATCTATATTAATAATTTCGTGCAACAGAATTATGGATCATAGAAAAAGTTCGTGTTAATAACATAGTGTGTTAGGGATGGATCTAGCGATTATTAGGATCATGTAGTACATCCATTTTCACCCACTTCACCCCCATTTAATTTTGTACCATTCTGCATACCTATAGTACATTCGCATTAAGAAAATAGTGATGTCATCATGTCCCTACGATTTGACCAATGAGACGTGACAACTGTCGTCTGCGATTGGTCGATGTGAATTGTTTTCTCATTTACTAACGTCTCATTGGTCAGTTTAACGTCTATATATCATGACGTCACTATTTACTTAACGCAAATAAACTATAGTTCAAAACACATGATTTTTGAAGATTCCAGTAATGATTTGCGGAACGATATATGGTCGAAATTGTTCCAAAGCTTACATACATACATGCGCTTCACGACTTGTTTATACACACTTCCTATTTTTTTTTTATTATGGCGGGGTAGTCAGAGGCTTGAGTGCCCATCTCCGAAATTTCGAAGGCATGTTAGGTATGGGTCACTCGAAGCCCGCGTTTCACTAAAGACAGCACCCAACGTGATAGGTAGTGAACCGTATCGCCGTATATAGGCACTTTTATTATTTTATTATTACCCATCCCGAGGGATAGGCAGGTTTCCTCACGACGTTTTCCCTCACCGTATAATTCGAGACATTTCGTAAATGTGTTTTTTATTACGAAAATGTACATATAAATTCATTAAACTTCATTTCCATTGGTACATGCTCAAGCGAGATTTGAACCCTGTACCCTTGATACAGAGCCAAGCCCCAAACAACTGAGCTACGTCGAATTACTGAGCTACGTCGAATTTAGCGTAATGATTCCGACCGACGATATATGGTCGAAATTGTTCCAAAACTTCTTTCTTATTTTCTTACCACAGAGCTGAGCGTGTCCAGCCTATGCACGTTGTACAGCCATTTAGCGAACATGGCTTGCTTGCACAACATCGAGGGACGGCCACTCTGCTGCCTACCCTGCGCAGACACCACTTTCTCAGCCTCCTGGGGGGTATAGAAATGTATTATACAGGGTGTCCCAAAAGGTTACGTAGCTATGAAGAGGGGTGATAGGGGTAGTTACAAGGGTCACCAGAAAAATAATAAAAAAATTCCAGTCTAGGTATTTACCAAAAAATTTGGCATTTTAAAAAAAACTGAAAATATTACGTCTTGTGGGGCTATTTTGCTAACTGTACCTACAAATATTGCTGTATTTAAAAACAAAATGCTGTATTGTAATCATCAATAACCCTTTATTAAATTCAAAAAAAAAAACAATACATATCCAAACAACATTTTAAAGAAAATTCAGTTCTTATCCAGTCAAGGACTTTGTAATTACGATTTCACTCAACTTCCTCCAAGTGTACTGAAAAAAAAAAGTACTATGCAACCCCGGCGAGTAACTTAAATCGATAGGTAATTTTATAGCGTTTCCAAAATGGTATAACACTTAATTGAAAAATTCATACTAGGACATTTAAAAATAATTTTCGGGAATAATACCCCTGCACAAGAAAACATTAGTCTCAAATTCGTACGCAAATAAGTTTTAAATGTCTATTCTGTTGCTTTGATGTTACTGTCCGTTATAATTGACAAGATTTGAGTAAAGACATGCCTCAAACACTCACGTATAGTCTAGGCTAGATCAACAGATCTAAGCGAAAATTGTAAAAATATGGAGTTTGATCTGGCTTACTTATCCAATTAAGCACATACATACAACGAACTCCTTGAACAGGCAGGTAGCCTTATCATTAGTCATAGTCATTAGTTAGTCATGGACGAGAACAATGAAAGCAAACAAAAAGTTTGGCGAGAGAGAGAGACAGGTAGATACACTAGGAAGGGATAAAGTGGGTGTGCTATCTCGGCTCGGCTAGTCTAATTGTCTGTCACTTCGGTCAGTACATTAAGCTCTCTCGTTTACTGCGTATCCTGTGTATTCGTCTGTGTTTATTTTGTACTAACAACCTTGCTTCGCTTTCTGGACTTAATTATTTTTTTGTGATTTGGACATTGTTTGTGATTTCTTCCAACAACCCGGCTTTATCAAGGACTAAAGTGTGTGATATAGTGCCATCATGCCACTCACGTACACTCCACAAGAATATGCGAACATGCATCTCATTTACGGCGAATGTAGATGTAATGCCGGTGCTGCAGCAAGACTACCGAGAAAGATATCCGAACGCCGCAAGTCACCCGGATAGCCGTGTTTTCGTCAATGTCCACCGTCTATCGTCCGAGGGTCGATTTCCACATCAAGCTGTTAATGATGGCAGGCCTCGGTTCGATGTCGAAGATGAAGTGCTACAAGCCGTCGCAGACGACCCGAGTACTTCAGTTCGGGCAATTGAAGCAAGCACAGGAGTACCAAAAAGTACTGCTCATCGGATATTACTAACTGAGAAATTTCACCCGTACCACGTGCAACGCGTGCAAGGTCTGTTAGCACGCGATCATCCTGCGAGACTTGCATTTTGAATGTTTGTTTTTTCGGCTACCACAGTTTACTTAGTCTTAGACTGTACTTCTTGACAATTATAACGGACAGTAACATCAAAAGAACAGAATAGACATTTAAAACGTATTTGCGTACGAATTTGAGACTAATGTTTTATTGATATGTTTTCTTGTGCAGGGGTATTGTTCCCGAAAATTATTTTTAAATGTCCTAGTATGAATTTTTCAATTAAGTGTTATACCATTTTGGAAACGCTATAAAATTACCTATCGATTTAAGTTACTCGCCGGGGTTGCATAGTACTTTTTTTTTTCAGTACACTTGGAGGAAGTTGAGTGAAATCGTAATTACAAAGTCCTTGACTGGATAAGAACTGAATTTTCTTTAAAATTTTGTATGGATATGTATTGTTTTTTTATTTCAATTTAATAAAAGGTTATTGATGATTACAATACAGCATTTTGTTTTTAAATACAGCAATATTTGTAGGTACAGTTAGCAAAATAGCCCCACAGGACGTAATATTTTTAGTTTTTTTTAAAATGCCAAATTTTTTGGTAAATACCTAGACTGGAATTTTTTTATTATTTTTCTGGTGACCCTTGTAACTACCCCTATCACCCCTCTTCATAGCTACGTAACCTTTTGGGACATCCTGTATACATGATAAGTACCAAGATGTGACCAAGTTTCTATCCACCCGAAAGGGACTTATGAGCGTAAATGTATATGTATGTATATAATAATATTTTAAGGGCACAATTACGCCAATTGACTAGCTCCCGCGTAAGTTCGATTACGACCTGTACTTGGGCTACTAGTCAACGTATATTATACGTATATATATACGATGCAGCTAGGCTTCATCACTGGCCCCCCGGCAGCACCCGATTCGGAAACTGTCACAAGCTGCATATAATAAATAACAAACATACACAAAATAATTTATTTATAATATACAAATAAAATTGATACACTATAATTCATTATCATACTTCGGGAAACATAAAGGAGAACATATATATATTATAGACATGTAGATAGATATAGTCACATACATACACACTCATACATATATATAAATAAACAGAGAGTAAGAAAACCTCATTTCCTGTACATGTACATGTAGTTGTACTTTTACCGTGGTTTGATAAAACCACACAATATTTTATTATTAAAGAAGATGTAGTGACTAATATTGAAAGGGCGTGCTTCGATGGATTGGACATGTTATGCGGATGAATGATAGCAGATTAACAAAAGGAATATTATATGAGTGAAGTGGAAGGGCGGTTACGAAGGAGCCGGCCTAATAAGACATATAACAGTCAGATAGACGCTATATTAAAAAAGGTGTCGTTAGGTGTACCTATAACCGCCGAGAGTGTATGAGAAGATGTATGAATGTCAATGAAGCGAAATTCGGTCGGTCGGGACAAATGAAGATCCCTGATCTCTGCCTACTCCTCTACAGGGAATCAGGCGTGATGTGTATGTATGTATGTATAACTAATAATAAACTGCGTTTGTGCTAAAACGCTAGTAGACTTGGGCCCCAGGACTAACGATCGATATGAAACTTAACCACCTACACCAACAAGTTGTAATAATAATATTTGGACATTATTACAGTAATTGAACTAGCCCCTTGGTAAGTTCATTTAAGACTTGTGTTAAGGGTACTAGTCAACGTAAATTTAAGAAATACATACATATTATACATATTATACATAGATAAATACATATATAGCATATATAATCAACAAGCAGACTGGAAAGCAGTAGAAAAGCTTAGTTCTTAACTCTGCCTCTGGGAATCTTTGGGACCTCACGATTAGCGTTCAGGTGTCTAACCGATCGCGCCACGGAGGTCGTCAAAGTTGATAATTACCTCCTCGGTGCAGCACCAAACGATGCTAGTGGTCGGCGTGCGTGCAGGCACCCGGCTCTGCGCGCCCCGGGCCAGCGCTAGCCGCGGCCGATGCAGATGGAAGGGCGACGGCAGTGGCGGCAGATGCGCTTCTATGCGGCCGTACAACGCTCTGAAATGTGAGGAGGTTACGGGTTTATTTACGCTTTGGTATACAGTTAAATTTATAAGAGAAATAAAAGATAAACGCGTTCACGGCCATGAACCTTGGTGGTCAGAGGTTCAGGTTTACTAAGTAGTCATTCTATGGACACCTCGAACCCACGTGTTGACCAGATAGTCAGTACCCAATGTAACAGGTGGTAAGCCATGTCGCCATTTACAAGCACTAACTATTACCTGTTCGGGGAACAGGTAGGTTTCCTCACGATGTTTTCCCTCACCGTATAATTCGATGCATTTCGTAAATGTATTTTTATTACGAAAATGTAAATAGAAATTCATTAAACTTCATTTCCATTGGTACATGCTCAAGCGGGATTTGAACCCTCGATACAGAGTCAAGCCCAAAACAACTGAGCTACGTCGACGATTTATAAAATTTATATCTTTATTAATAATGTGTACTGTGATGGCTGGCACGTAAAAAGAATGCTAACTAGCTGCCGTTCTTCCATAGATGTCATAGGAGGGACTAAGGGACTTGATGTAAGGAGGTTCTATTTGGTGAAGACATTGTTCCATATGACATCACACCACCAATATTAACGCTAAAAAGTGACCTGGGAAACAGTAACTACAGAGGTCCTGCCCATCCCAAGGACGGGGCTGTTTGTATGTTTAATATAAATAATATAGATCTATTTATATATTATTATAAACTAATAAACCGCTCCGGCTTTGCACGGGTATAAAATATATAGCCTACTCCACTATTTGATGGATGTTATTATACATATAAACCTTCCTCTTGAATCACTCTATCTATTAAAAAAACCGCATCAAAATCCGTTGCGTAGTTTCAATGATTTAAGCATACAAAGGGACATAGGGACAGAGAAAGCGACTTTGCAAATGCAGTGATGAATTATAATGCATTATATGAGTTACTTCTTTTTTGCTCAGGGCAACAGTACAACTGTGGAATCTGACCACTGCTAGTAGCGCCATTTACCAAACCTCTACAGGCCGCTCGATCTTACACCGGATGCATGCTTCCTTGTAAAGTAGCACCTGTTTTGACATGTTATCATAGAAGGATAATGTATATTAGATAATGAAACTTAGAGTTTGTGCAGGTAATAAGATTAATGGGGTCATGTAATGTGTTTTGGGTAGCCAGTTGGTTCTTAATCGGCACGTATGGCTATCCATAGGACTGTGCTGGTTCCAACATTGACTTATGGTAGTGAAAGTTCGGTTTGGCAAAAAAATCAAGAAAGTAGAATCAGTACCGTTGAAATGCGGTCACTCAGAATATTATTGTAAGATGTACTGACTAAGATTTAAAAGAGCATGCTTCGATGGTTTGGACATGTTATGCGGATGAATGATAGCAGATTCACATATAACCGTCAGATAGACGCTATATTGAAAAAAGGTGACGTTAGGAGTACCTATAACCGAACATGTATGAGAAGATGACTGTCAATAAAGCGAAAGTTGTCTATCAGGATCGGAACGTGATCTCTTCCTACCCCTCTACAGGGAATCAGGCGTGATATGTATGTATATATTTACCTCTGCAGATGTCGCAGCGGCCAATGGGAGCCCAGCACGACCGAGTGCCAGTAGAGGGGCTGCAGCAGCGTAGATAGCAGCGCCCCCTGCACGCCAGCCACGCACCACGCCGACAACTTGTCCGAACACGACATCGTCCGTAACTGCTCGCCCTGTAGCCAATATATTTACAAGCCTGGTAACCAGTGTTGAATTTAATTGCTAGTTTTTTTATTAACAATTGAAAATATTAGTTGCATTATTTAAATTCGACGTAGCTCAGTTGTTTGGGGTTTGGCTCTGTATCAGTGGGTACAGAGTTCAAATCCCGCTTGAGCATGTACCAATGGAAATGAATTTTAATGAATTTCTATGTACATTTTCGTAATAAAAACACATTTACGAAATACATCGAATTATACGGTGAGGGAAAACATCGTGAGGGAAACCTACCTGTTCGTCGAACAGATAATAGTTAGTGCTTGTAAATGGCGACATGGCTGACCACCTGCCACATTGAGAACTGACTGTCTGGTTAACACGTGGGTTCGAGGTGTCCATAGAATTACTACCTTCGCAATTGCAGAGATGGACACCTGAACCTCTGACTACCCCGCAAGGGTTAATGGTCGTGAATGCGTTTGTTTTGTTTTGTATTTAATTGTACTTTACAATTAACTTATGTTAATTTAAATAAATTAATTGTAACATCACAACTAATAGATTAATTGCAACTAAATTAATTGCAATTATATTTGAATCAAATAATGAGATGATTAAAATTTTAATTAATTAATGTTGGTAACATGTATTGACGACCTCCGTGGCGCGATCGGTTAGACACCTTAACTCTACTCGTGAGGTCCCAAAGATTCCCAGTGGAGGCAGAGTTAAGAACTACGCTTTTCTTCTGCTTTCCAGTCTAGTCGTTGATTATATATGCTATATATGTTTTAATCTATGTATAATATGTATGTATGTCTTAAATATACGTTGACTAGTACCCTTAACACAAGTCTTAAATGTACTTACCAAGGGGCTAGTTCAATTGGTGCAATAATGTCCTAATAATATCATATTTCAGATCAATATAATTCTACAATTGTGAACTCTACAATTGAATAGATCGTCGAGTCTCTGACCACAACAAGGAATAATAGTCGTGAAGTGTACTGTACCTGTAAGACTCCGTCCCAGGTCTGGATATGGTCCGTGCATCGAACGGGCACCGAACCCGCGCCCGCCTCTATCTTGGTGCGCAACTGACCTGCCACCACGCTGACAACATAAACATATATTTATTATAATTAGCACATACATACACATCACGCCTGATTTCCTGTAGAGGGGTAGGCAGAGATCACGGATCCCCATTTGTCCCGATCCTGACAGACCACTTTCGCTTCATTGACATTCATACATCTTCTCATACACACTCGGCGATTATAGATAATTCGAACGTCACCCTGTTTCAATATAGCGTCTATCTGATAGGCAGATTTCCTCACGATGTTTTCCCTAACCGTTAACGACTGTAAATTATGTACGTAACTGAATAATACATTTTTATATCCCTTTGTTTGGTACGTGCCAGAGCCGAGATTTGAACCTAGGATCTCTAATAAGAAATTAGAGATCTTACCCGCTAGGCCACAGTTGCACAATGGTCTGAAAATCGAGCTCCATACTAATAGAAACTTAATACACATTCACATTCAGCGAACTTCACGTCAACTACCCTCATATAATGTTAATTGCGATCAGCACCCGACAATTGATGTGAATGAATTGTTCTTTGTATAGTTTGTAAGGTAAATAAAGTATTTCGTATTTGTATTCTAAACCTTAGAAAAATTCATTTAATTACGTTAATGAGTTGGAAAATCACATTTGTAAAATAAACTTCGTACATTTGTAAATCACATGTGTAGGTTATTGATAAAAACGTAGCAGTGAGGGTAGTCCGAGAAGAATCTGACAGGGCGCTGCGGTGGAGACGAAGATATATGAATCGTCAGTCTGCCCGTAACCAAGGCTACTGCAACATAGCCGAAACGTCGGGTTAATAATAAAGGTAACTTTATTACATAAAAACTTACGCGATAAGTCCCGTTAGTTATTAATCATGAGTATAAATCGCGAATCTCTTAAAAGTATAAAATGTCATTTGGTATAAAAAAGCGGCAACCAACGGTGCATGAATTGAGTATCATATTAAACACCGATTAAAGGGCTTAACTAATGTGAGTACCAGCCCTTCAGTTTCATTCGGTTTCAAATAATAATAATAAGATTTGGACATTATTACACCAATTGAACTAGCCCCTCGGTAAGTACATTTAAGACTTGTGTTAAGGGTACTAGTCAACGTATATTTAAGAAATGTATACATATTATATATAGATAAATACATATATAGCATATATAATCAACGATCAGACTGGAAAGCAGTAGAAAAGCGTAGTTCTCAACTCTGCCTCCGACGGGAATCGGGACCCCACGATTAGCGTTTAAGTGTCTAACCGAAATAAATGAATGTACTTTAAGTGTTATCTCCCATACAAAAAAACTAATTATTTTATTCCTCACTCGTTGTGAGTCACATACCCTCTATATTCAATGACTATAAAGAAAATATAAAGAGGTATGCCAAAGACTATGCAATAGTTTTTTTTTCGTGGTATTAAGTTTCTATGAGTATGGAGCTCGATTTTCAGATCACTGTGAGCCGCATGATATGTATATACCATGGAGTAATCAATAAGAGGAGTGGGCCTTACGCAATATTTGTATGGAAACTAGCGTGGCATTACGCGGAGTGAAACGAGGTACTCGTGATGGAGGGGGGATGTTACAACCAATCAAAACACGGCATCGGCCAATCAAACCAGGTATCTTCTTTCTACAACACATTTTTAGACTCCGCACCAATTAAAACACGCCATTTGGCCTACGCACCGCGTAACGGGAACCGCTCCTTACGCCGGGTCCTCTTTATATTTGGTTCGTGCGGTCAGATAGACGCCATATTGAAAAAGGGTGACGTTAGAACCTATAACCTATAACCGCCGAGTGTGTATGAGGTGTATGAGTGTCAATGAAGCGAAAGTGGTTTGGCACATGGACAGACGGGGATCTATGATCTCTGCATACCCCTTTACAGGGAATCGGGTGTATATGCATGTGTGTACATACATACGCTTCACGACTTGTATATGCACATTCCCTTTTTATTGTGGCGGGGTAGTCAAAGGCTTGAGTGCCTATCGAAACTTCGAAGGCATGTTAGGTATGGGTCACTCGAAGCCCTCGTATCACATCGTACTCACTTATTAGCATTAGCCTCGGTTTCGTATCGGCCGTACACCCTTGCATCGCCGCAGGGCGCGCTGCTAATGTACAGGTGGAACTGCCGGTCGGGGCGTAACCGGTACCCACCCGTACTCAGGGGTACCAAGTCTGACGCTGGGTTGGGTCGGCGGGGGTCTGTTAAAAAACATAAACATACGCTTCACGACTTGTGTATACACACTCCCTTTTTTATTATTGCGGGGTAGTCAGAGGCTTGAATGCCCATCTCCGAAATGTCGAAGGCATGTTAGGTATGGGTCATTCAAAGCCAGCGTATCACTAGATAGACAGCACCCAACGTGATAGGTAGTGAACCGTATCGCCGTATATGGGCACTGGCTATTGCCTATCCCGAAGGATAGGCAGGTTTCCTCACGATGTTTCCCCTCACCGTTAGCGACTGTAAATTATGTGTACGTAAAATTAGCTCAAAAAATAGGGGGTCTATTAGGATAGAAAGTTTATTTATATATCTGTTTTAGACAAAACGCATTCACGACCATTAACCCTTGCAGGGTAGTCAGAGGTTTCCATCTCCGCAATTGCGAAAGTAGTAACTCTATGGAAACCTCGAACCCACGTGTTGACCAAGTCAGTACTCAATGTGACAGGTGGTCAGCCTTAGCCATTTACAAGCACTAACTATTACCTGTTCGGCGAACAGTTAGGTTTCCTCACGATGTTTCCCTCACCGTAGTCTGTTTTACTTTACATTATAAGGTACATTTGGGCATTAGCTAGTCTGGGACGTGAAAAGAATGATAATTAGCTGCCGTTCTTTCCGGCATGTCGTAGGAGATGACTATGGGTAAATTGAATATATTAGGCGATGGACTAGCTATCTGTCACCAATAATCTATATTAGTTTTGATGTCATAACGGAACATTGGTGACACAATGCTAGTCCGTCGCCCAATAGATTCCTTAGTGCCCTAGTTCCTTAGTCACCTCCTACGACATGCCGGGAAGAACGGCAGCTAGTTAGCATTCTTTTTATGTCCCAGCTAACACCGAAAACAGATAATAATAATAAGCTTTATTCATAGAAACACATTGACATAAACAGACAGGAAATTTAAAAAAAAATTTTAAAACAAGAAAAAATAAGTTTATCCAAGTAAGTTATTAAATCCTACATGTGCATGTCATTGCCCAGTGAAATGGTCCCAGCTCAGCATATATGCAATGAATGAAGTACAATCACTGCGCTGATCTTATGCTAAAACCATGATAGTTGGGCTATTGGCATGAAGGCAGAGGGATGATGATGATGAAGATGATGATGTAATAATAATAATAATATTTGGACATTATTACACCAATTGAACTAGCCCCTTGGTAAGTTCATTTAAGACTTGTGTTAAGGGTACTAGTTAACGTATTTTTATTTTTAAGAAATATATACATATTATACATAGATAAATACATATATTGCATATATAATCAACGACCAGACTGGAAAGCAGTAGAAAAGCGTAGTCCTTAACTCTGCCTCTATCGGGAATCGAACCCGAGACCTTACAATTAGCGTTTCGGCGGCTAACCGATCGCGCCACGGAGGTCATCACATTGGTGACACAATGCTAGTCCGTCGCCCAATAGATTCCATTGTGCCCTAGTTCCTTAGTCACCTCCTACGACATGCCGGGAAGAACGGCAGCTAGTTAGTATTCTTTTTATTTCGCAGCTAACATCGACAATAGTTGGGCTATTGGCATGAGGGCAGGGGGATGATGAAGATGTAAGAGGCGTGAAGGTACCTACCGTCGCTGCTGGCGTACAAGTAGAGCTGGCGGTGCAGGTAACGCTGCAGGCTGCGTCGCGCCAGCACCTCAGCGTGGCAGTCGTTGAGCGCCGCGCCTGAGCAGGAGAGTCGCTCGCCTGAAAGGCACTTCGTACCGGATGTCACGGCTATCACCTGGAAAAACCATGTATTAACATTTAGGTCGTTTTAGGTACTTTATAGTTAATACATAAAACATAAACATACGCTTCACGACTTACCGTTAGCGACTGTAAATTATGTACGTAAATGAAATACACATATTTAAATTTCATTCATTGGTACATGCCAGAGCCGGAATAAAAATACGTAAAAAAACAGTTTTTTGTCTTGGATCAAAAGTTACGATTTTATCTTTATCGGTTCTTCCAGTCGCAACGACGATATGTATGATTAATAATTAACGGGACTTATCGCGTATTTTTTTATATAATAAAATTACCTTTATTAACCCGACGTTTCGGCTACGTTGCAGCAGCCATGGTCACGGGCAGACTGACGATAAAGGTAATTTTATTATATAAAAACTTACGCGATAAGTCCCGTTAATTATTAATCATGAGTATAAATCGCGAATCTCTTAAAACTATGACGATATGTATGTATGTGAAAGTACCTTAGCGCCCTGTATCTGCTCCTTGATAGTCAGCACTACACCAGCGACCACCGTCCTCTGGTTGATTTCGTTGTTGGCCACCAAACTGTGGTACTTGTCCGTCACGAGCCTAAAAATTTAAGTATATTTACATACTTACAAATGTATGGCAAAGAGAATGGCCGAAGCTAGAAAGATGAAAATGTATATGTATAGTACATACATACACATCACGCCTGATTCCCTGTAGAGGGGTAGGGAAGGTCACGGATCCCCATTTGTCCCGATCCTGACAGACCACTTTTGCTTCATTGACACTCATACATCTTCATGTTAAAGTGGTGGTTTACTGTTGTGAATATAAATTCAAGATAAATTATAAATTCAGCGTGCTGTGTGGGTTTCCGCCGTCCCAACTGAAGCCATCATCTTTTCATTGAAAATTTGACCTATATAAGTTCTATGCGGCCTGCCCTGTTGAACTCTACCTTCCACTTTTGGCTCTATTAATTCCTTTCAAAACCTTTTTTTCAACCATCCGCTCCATGTGCTCAAACCATCTCAACTAACCTTACGCTAACTCTATTTGACCAGTGTTGCGTTTGCCACCAAACGCAACATATACAGCTGAGTTAGGACCCTTTTGTTGCGACAAATAACATGCACAAATTTTACCCCCTAGTTAGTAATATTTAATTTTAAACGTTTTATATTGTGGAAGTTTTTTGGCTGTATTTGAATAAACGCTTTTAATTTTATTATTATTTTATCGAAATTACTTACACTGACTATGAATCATTATTCCTGTATAACGAATCATTCAACAAAACAAAATTACCTGCTGTTACATAGTAAATAAGCCACAGGGGTCTAAAGGTGGTTGGTTGCCCCCTTATTGCAGTACTAAGAATATATGTGGGTGAAGTTGAAGGGCGGTTACGTAGGGGCCGGCCCAATAAGACCGTCAGACGCCATATTGAAAAAGGGTGACAATAGGAGCACATATAACCGCCGAGTGTGTATGAGAAGATGTATGAGTGACAATGAAGCGATAGTGGTCTGTCAGGATCGGAATTAATGGGGATCCGAGATCTCTGCCTACCCCTCTACAGGGAATCAGGCATGATGTGTGTGTATGTATGCCGTTAGAAGTACCTATAACCGCCGGGTGTATATGAGGAGGTGTACGAGCGTCAATGAAGCGATAGTACTTTGACAGACACGTGACAGATGGGGATCCGTGATATTATATTTCTATAGCGAAACGGACTTATGGCTGTGTATGTATGTACATACTTAGCAATGTGATCAGCCAGCTTCTGGTCCAGCATCTCCGGTACTTTGCCAGTCCCTGCTCCGCTACTCTCTAAGCCGGCTAGAGCGTTCCTTGCCGCCTCTAACTTCGCTAGTTTCTTTGTAGCACCTGCAATGTATTAACAATGATCACAATTGTTGTTTAACTTATTATGAAGATTTAGTAGTATTTACTATCAAACTTTTAGGGCTCGTCAACTGAAAATAACTTCGCTTCACGACCACTAACCCTTTTAGGGTAGTCAGATGTCTGACTGACCTTCGTGCTACGGCCCACGTATCACTAGATATAGTCAGCACCCAGTTTGACAGGTGGTGTTTCCTGTCATATACATGATAGGCATTGACTAATGTCCTATAGCTCAAAATAGGCAACTTTTCACGATGTTTACTTTCAACGTAGTAATCGAATTTGGATGTACAGTCAGCGCTAAAAGTGCAGTCCCAGTAACTTTTTATAAGGTTTACGTTTATAAGAACAAAAGAAAATATTTTAATTTCGAAGCTCGCGAACGTATAGAGGCTATGACAATGCATTGTGGCGCCAGTTATAAAATGTAAGATATAGTCTTTTGTTCTTATAAACGTAAACCTTATAAAAAGTTACTGATCCTACACTTTTAGCGTTGACAGGTACATTGTACATGCCTCAATATATTATTAGGTCAATAAGGCAAATAATATTGTCAGTCACTATAGTACATAATAATATTGATTTTACAATAAACCACTCAGCAATAAACTTACATATACATTCACGTCCTTTAATCCCTTTTGAGTAGGACAGAACCTACAAAACACTATATAAAGTCACTTTTTAGGATGGATGTTAGGGTTTGATATCGTATGGAACATTGGTGACAGATTGCTAGCCTATCGCCTGATAGATTCCATTTAACCCTCGCCTCCTACGGCATGCCGGGAAGAACGGCAGCTAGTTAGCATTCTTTTTACGTCCCAGACTAGCACAGGACAGCCACTCACCAAATCCTTGGAAAATCTTCGTTTTGCTTATACAGTACACGACTTTATGTAACAAGTTAGAATTCGATTTCGTTGCAGCTGAAATTAATAAAAACTATTAAATAAATAAATAATAATATTTGGACATTATTACACCAATTGAACTGGCCCCTTGGTAAGTTCATTTAAGACTTGTGTTAAGGGTACTAGTCAACGTATTAACATTTAAGAAATATATAATATTATGTATAGATAAATATATATATAATCAACGACTAGACTGGAAAGCAGTAGAAAAGCGTAGTTTTTAACTCTGCCTCCACCGGGAATCGAACCTGTGGGCCTAGACAAGTGGCAAGCGCTTGGGAGCGATGCGACAGCGACTTTGATTCACGCTTAAGCGATAGCGACATTGATTTGGTAGCCAAGTGTCAAGTCAGTACTCGGTCGCTAAAGCGATTCCACTGAGTTTCAGTCGCTCAGAAAAAGTTTAAGTTTTGTCTATGGTTTACAATTTAGCATAAGTTTGGCAATTGTTTGACATCTTCAAACGTCATAATATGAGAATAAAAAAAATTACCGCGACGGCCGCGCCAACTTCGTTGGTGGGAAACTTTAAAAGTTATCGAAACATCATAATATCAATCTTGAAAAAGTTTATAATTTCTTCACAATAATGGAGTCCCGGCAAAGAGCATCGGCAGCCCAATTCTCGCTCATTATAGAATTTATGGAAAGGTAAGCATTCAGTCATTAATTAAAATGATATCGATTTGGTTAACTATTCAATTGCTGACCAACACTATGCTAGTAATAATGAATTAATTTGAGCATGTTTTCCTAGGCATGGAGACATATCACGACCACAGCAAGGAGCCCAAGGTCGAGCCAAACAAGAAAGGCTGTGGCTCGAACTTTCGGAGCTCCTAAATTCTACAGGCGGAGGCGTTACAAAATCTCCTGAAAAATGGAAAAGAGTGAGTTCTAGAACTTTATAAAGTTGTAAATCGTTGTGGTTTGATCTCTTCATAACATATTTATGTAAAACTAAACAATTTTGCAACAACCTATCACTTTTTAGCAGAAATCTACCATGGAAGCCTAGTCTGAATTAGTGAATGCTAGGCTAGTGGTCCCCTAGTGAAGTTATTATGCAATCCTAAGGCATATGGCTTAGCGACTACGTACTATCTTGTTGTCTTACTGGCATTCAATTTATTTGGAAAGGCACCTTGCATACATAGGTAATGTAAAGATGGTTATAAGACAAAAATAGTTTGTGATTTTTACCTTCTGTCCTTCAATGGTCTATCTCCACAGAAATATGTAATGTTTTCTTTAATATTCTAAACCTGTACAGATCACTAGTGTCATTTTACCAATAGTTAAATAAATGAAATTGACATTATTCTGCGCTATCAATTGTCAGCATGGTGCCTTTCTAAAAAATACACAGGTACAGCTCTTTGTGGTCCTTAATTGCATTAATACAAGCTCTTTCTTTGTACTGCAAGTATGAAAAACAATATTTTAATCAGAATATTAATTTATAACAATGTGTTGTGTATATTGTTTACTCATAAGCTTATATTTTTTAGGTGTGGACAGACTGGAAGTCTAAATCAAAGAAAAAATGCTTAAACATCAGGCAGAGCGCTAGCCAGACGGGTGGTGGCCCAAACACTGCAGCAGCCCTCTCACAGCTGGAGGAGAGGCTCATTAGTATTATGGGGATGACAGCTGTGATTGGGCAACATGATGTTGTAGAGTTAGGGTTGAATGTAAGTATCAATTATTGGAAACATTATTATGAAACTTTTACTAATAAAAATAAAAATAAGGCACCCGTTTCAAGATTATAGGTACATACATAGCAAACTATAATTATTATATTCATGACAATTCATAAAAAATTATCAAGCCTCTCGGTTAGCTCTCAATTAAGACTTGTGTTGAGGGTACTAGTCAACATACATTTAAGATTAGAAACTAAGCTAACCTATTAATTTCACTACCTTGTTTCAATTATTCAAATCTATATAATGCTTATATATGGTAATATATTTCTTGAACTTTTCTAGCAAGCAACACCAAATGATGAAGCAAGTGAAGCTACCCAGGAAATAGGTCCTAGCCAGTATTGTAAGTATTAAGTATAGCTTTATTACATTGCTATTACTTAATAATAATAATATATGGGAACAAATAACAATTTAACCTTTCCTTTGCTAAGTTCAATAATAAAACTAGGTACTGTCAAGGGCACTTACCAGTTAATATATTTTTAAATTAATAATTACCTAAATAGTTAGTTTTAAATACACAAATTTTACTTTAGCATTCCTACTGCTGGGTGTCTCTTCTCCCTAAATAAGGGAAGGTTTAGAGCACAGTCCACCACAGGGGCCTAGTCTGTATTGATAAACTCTGTTGCTGCTGAGAGCTTTTTATGTAGTGCATGTAAACTGTTAAATTTTCAGCTGTAACATTACATCCCATTGCTGGTACATCTTGGGACATAGAAACTGCCGTCTCTCCATCTCCGCTCAACCTGTCACCAGAAGCACCACCTGCACCTTACCGACACATGCAATCACCACGTGCGCGTAAACGACGCCATCCGCCTACATCACCTCGCACAGGCCACCAACCAAATGCAAGGAGAAACCGAGGACTGACTCCTTTAGACCGAGTGGCCTTGGAATTCTCTGAGGTTGAGAGGAGGAGGCTGGCGTTCGAGGAGGCCAGAGACGTGCGGCTTCACGAGAGGGAGATGCGGCGTCTGGAGTTAGAGGAACTGAGGCTGCAGGTGCAAAGACAGCAAAATGAGCTGCTGGCCCATTTAGCGGACAGCATTGCTGAAAAAGTTTTGCATAGAATTTCTAATTCACAATGATGAGGTGTAGAACTATGTTTACACCTCATCATTGTGAATTAGAAATTCTGAATCAAAAACGAGGAATAGTTACGAGATACTAAGAGCAACGAATGCAGAAATACGCTACATGTTCCTACATCTCTCAGGTAATATGAGTCAAGCCGCTGACCGCCTGGTGAATTGCTGATTCAGTGACAACAATAACATATGACGCAAAAACCTTATAAGGGGAGTACTGTGGCGACCTCCAGAGCGCCACACACAGAGAGAAACCTAAGTAAACCTAGGTTACAATTAGTTAAACATAATTACCACACATGACGCCGCCAAGAATAAAATAATAAATACACAAATCAATTTCCTAGAAAGCGCAATTGAAATATTTAACGGAAACAAGATATATACAAATTTCCATCTCAGGCCATTAGCCTGGACGAACACCTGCCCAGGTAGGAAGCTTCCTCTTTTCCTGTAGGACACAGTGGATCCTACAATGGATATTGATTTAGTAAAATACAAAATTGTAATCATAATTTTTGTTTATTCCATTACCTACTGTGATTCTATTTCGTTTTGTGTAATAAGTGGGTGACATTACTTAAAGTTTCATTTGACTATCAGTTGCAGAATTACCAAAAAACCGTTTGATGTTTTTAATTTAGTTGTTAATTTAATGTAATGTTTTATTTTAAGATATTTATGTTGATTTTAAGAAGTTAGTGTCTTTGAGGATTTTAATAAAAAATAGTATATAGATAATAAATAGATTTAATGAATTCTCATGTTTTATTTAGTAGAAAAACCTACCATTAATACTTACTATAGTAATTGTAATCCCTTATTTAGTTAACACACAAAAAAAATAGATAATTAACACTCAGTTGTAAATATTACTAAGGATATGGTAAAGACAGCTGGAAACCTTGGAGGAGGGCATCGCAAGATTCATCATTCTGGTGCACATTTGGAAAGCGCTATTTCCAGCTGTGGACATTTATTGGCTGAAGTGATGATGATGAATGAATAGTTATTATATTACCTATTCCTTTAATTAAACATCATTAGCTATGTCTGTAATTTTAAAAATATGCCTTGTATATTAACTACAATAATCACACTACTTAAAAAACTAACAAGTGCTAAGGATATTATGGCATTAAAAAATATCAAAAAGGAATTAACAAAATCAACTATTAAAACTATATAATGAATCTACTGTTAATTTACCTAACCACAAAAATAAAGGTTGAGATATATTTAAAATTAAAAACTCATGCTAAACTGATTAACTTGGTTTAGACAAAACTTAAAAATATGAATGACATCCATGCTAGATTTGTAATATCGAGTGATATCGATTATTCTATCAAAGAAATACTAAGGAACTGAAAATTATGCTTCTCTTTTTTCCTAACAGCAGTGTGATACATTGCATAACAGGACAGCATAAGACTAGTAATCAATGGACCTCTTCATCTGCAGTAAGCCTGACTTTAAGAGGGTTGCCATGCGCTACATATGTTACGAAATGAGTTAATCTCTCTGTTTGTTTTTATTATGTTTTTTTTTTTTTGTTTTATTATGTTAATTTCTTTTAATTATTATGTGTTGCGTATTGTAATGTTAATTTTTTTATTGTTACTCCAATAATGTCGAAAGGTTCTCCTGTTAGGACATTATTGTACATTATGTAAATAAATAAATAAATAAATAAATAAATAAATAGTCACTGTAAAGTAGTTTTGGAGAGACCTATGACTATGGCATTAAATTCCTATAGCACTAAGCTATTAATTAATGCATTTTGTACAGCCCTGCCTTGCAAAATATCATCCTCATTTCCATTTGGAGTGACTTGCTCTACAGCATTCTCACAATCTTCTTGTTGAGGGAAGTCATTAGGTGGTGGGAGTCGGGCTTCCACTGCAATATTGTGCAAGACACTGCAGGCTTGAACGATGGCTGCCGCAACTCGTGGGTGGTAGTGCAGTGTGCGATGCTTAAGTAAGCACCGCCACCTTGCTTTGAGCAAGCCAAAGCAGCGCTCTATAAGGTTTCTCGCCTGCACGTGTCTTTGTGTATATGCATCTTCCCTTGACCCTGGCGCAGCATTTAAGGTAGGCGTCATGAGCCACGGGCGCTGTGGATATCCCGAATCACCTGAAATATAAAATATGTCAGTGAGGCTGAATAAAATGTTTAGAAAGATTTACCAAGCAGGTAATAAATAGCAGGTAAAAAGGTAAGATATGAATTATCATAAATGAAAAATGTAGCATCTGTAAAGAAGTGGTCAGATAAATTATAGTTTTAACATTTGATGGAAAATACTAGTGTGGGTGACCCCAACTAGACGGAGTGGCATCCTAGCTAGCACAATCAGATACAAATGGCATCTGACAAGTTGAAGCTCTTTGGGAGAGGCCTATATCCAACAGAAGACTGAAGATGGTAGGTAATTTAACTCAAATTATGTTCTTAACTCTTACCTAACAACCATGTTTGTTCCCCATTTTGATGGAGCCTCTTCATGTAATCTTCTACATTGCTTGTACTCCATATGTACGAGTCATGTGTTGCTCCACCATACCTGGCATTAATATTAATGATGCGCAGGTTATGGTCACAAATCTGAAAATAAAACAAGTTTCTAAGTAAACTATGTATATCAGTATCTGACATCAAGTACCTACGTATTGCAAATTAATTACCATTTGGACATTTAAGGAGTGATATCCTTTCCTATTGAAATAAAGGTGCTCCTCTTTCGCAGGCCTTATCAAGGCCACATGGGTACAATCTATGCACCCTGTTACACCAGGCAGCTTGTATCTTCTTTGAAACCTGAAATTTAATTTGAACATAAAGATTCAACAGCAGATTAATAACAAGGTATAACTTTAGCTAATAGACTTCATCTGTATGCCCAACAATAAGTAACAACAATCCATCTTTTGCTGCCCTCTGCCAGAGTCTGCAAAGAATCCCTGGGGAAGACTTATTAAGCAGACTAAATTAAACATTTAATTCACTTACTCTCTTCGAATAATTGCCCTTTCTTGAGGACTCTCTGGGAACTTCACATATTTTGTGGAAATTCTATGATGAGTAAGGGCTGCAACAACCTCCCTGATGCAACGGCTGGCCGTGCGCTGTGTCAAATGTTGGCCCATCCCAACAAGCCTTTGATAGGATCCTGTTGCCAGGAAACTAAGGCAGCAAAGAACCTGCAAAAGCCAATTCACAAATTAGTTCAAAATTCTGTGCTCTGAAGTTCAAAAAGAAGGTAACAAGAACAAGCATACCTTGACTTCGAGGCTAATCTCAGGAGTTCCTCTGAGCCTCGTTTGCTGCAATAGGTCCAGGCAAAGGACCCTAAACGTTTGTTTATTGAGCCGAAACATTTGTATGGACACGTTTTCTGGCATCGTGTTGATGTTTTCTAATGCCCGCCTTTGGGCCCGGCTTTTATTACGCCGTAAGTAGGTCTCCTCATTACGAGCGGCAAATAAAAGTCTTACAGCATGCATTATCACAAAACTGCACAAACACTGCACTGAAGATGAAAAAAAGCTACTTTGATAGAGAGCTTGTTTTTTTTTATAACAGCTGATGTAAACGTACGCCATTTTTAGCGTCTGCGACAGGGTCTTAGTGGTCGCTTAGATATCAAGCCAAAGAGTAGAAAACGACTATCGAAATTGCCACTTGGCTACGAGTTTGTATGGATAAACGACACTTGCTGTCGCTTACGTTTGCGATTCCATCCGTGGAGTGGATTTTGTGACACTTGGCTACGGATTGCGAAATCGCTTCGTCAGGTCACGTGACTTTTCAACAGCAACTGCCATTTCCATACATTTTGTTAGCGATTCCACTAGCCATTTTGCCACTTGTCTAGGCCCACTGGGACCTCACGATTAGCGTTCCGGCGACTAACCGATCGCACCACGGAGGTCGTCAAATAAAGAAATGAAGCCAATGACTATTTACTACGAATATTAACAGAATTTAAAGAACTTAATATCACATCACTATCATACATACATACACATCACACCTGATTCCCTGTAGAGGGGTAGGCAGAGATCACGGATCCCCATTTGTCCCGATCCTGACTGACCACTTTAACTATATACGTAATATAGATAGATAAATAGACAAACAAAAAGACAAACGCGTTCACGACCATAAACCCTTGAGGGGTGGTCAGAGGTTCAAGCTTTCCATCTCCGCAATTGCGAAGGTAGTAATACTATGGCCACCTCAAACAGACGTGTTGACCAGATAGTTAATACTCAATGTGAAAGCTGGTAAGCCATGTTGCCATTTACAAGCACTAACTATTACCTGTTCGGGGAACAGGTTTCCTGACGATATTTTCCCTCACCGTTGTATTCAATGCATTGCGTAAATATATTTTTATTACGAAAATGTACATAATATAAACTCATTCAACTTCATTTCCATTGGTACATGCTCAAGCGAGATTTGAATTATATACAGAGTCAAGCCCCAAACAACTGAGCTACGTCGAATTATGAATTATGATACTAACAGGATTACGAATGAATATACACCGAAACATTGGTGACAGGTTGCTAGCCCATCGCCAGAATGTATAAATTTGTAAGACAAAGTAATATCACTTTTCACTAATTATTTCACTAAACACTATTTAAAACTCAAAATTTTCTTAAGGTTATTGTATTCCAAAAATAAATTCACGAACTGTCAAAAATCCGAAATTTCTAGCGCAGCGGCGCTGAGTACCGTGCGAGTAAGTGCTGTTTTTAGCGGCCGGACAGAATATTAAATAAATAAAACGTACATTATCTATCTAGCATAAAATAAACATTGTGATTCGACAATCCAGACCGACTTCTTAGCAGATATTCTCTGTCGAACGTGACAGATAGTTTTGATCATGACGACGCGCCGCCTACGAATATGTAACAGGGGCGCAGACTTTTAAAGGCGGGCTGTCGTACGAAAAATGTAAATGTCTCGATTTCCATACAGATTTCTTTTGATCCTGATAAACTACTATTATACTGTCAATTATTAGTTTGTGTTATGTAATGTCAATAATGTTTTTGCTGAAATATTGGGTAAGTGTTTGAATCGCGCTATCGCGTAGTTGTGATCGTAAATAATAGGATTTTACGGTTGTGATTTATACACTGGTTCTCGTTCTATCACCGAAGTTAAGCACAACGGAGGCGTGGGAAGTAATTGGATGGGTGACCATTTAAATTGTTCACGTGTTGTTGTTTTAGTGAGGGAGCTTGGTTTGGTTATGTAAGGACTTAGTAAATCATCTATTGGCTATTGATAATCAGGTAACGATTGGGATTCGACTCTACATCTGACTACCCCGAAAGGGATGTGAATGCATATTTTGTATATAGGTTTTTTGTATTCGTCTGTCGGGTAACAACACGACGCGACGTAGCCATATCAATCGAGATCGGCGGCAGCGACGTAATGTGAGCACAGTATTTTGTACCTATTCAGAATTATAAAACTATAAACAGAGATACCGCGCACTCGTAGATAGTTTTCAGTTACTTTAGTAACTACGATTTAATTATAAGCATTTTGTCACGATGATGTGTATTCTTGGCATACTCAAAACACATACACCTGACCTGACAAAGCGTACCTACCTACTTTATTATTTGTTAATTTGATATAGTAACAGTCTGGCGTATGAAAGTGGTAAGATGATTATTAGCTCAGAAACTGTAACTGTCAGCTATTTTTTTACGCTTTACGTTTCAGCTGCTGTAAAATAGTAATAATAAATCGTAATAATTAAAAGCAATACCTTGGATATAAGAATGCTATAATAGCTACTTTTACGTTTTGACATATAAAACAGAAACTAATAATTGGTTGTGTAAAAGTGATTTGTTAGACTCAAGAGAAATCTGTTTGGGAATCTAGAATTTCTTACATGTTTTAGTTTTTATTTGTTATCGAACTTAGTGGATTTACATAACATTTAGTACTTGATATTATAACATATCAAATCATTCTTTATAGCGGTTTGTTTTAAATACTATGAATACATTTGATATCATTTCTAAACAGTATGCGTCAAGTTAGTTTACTATGTTCTCACAGATACCTACCACCTTATTCTAAAACAAAATCGATGTTTTGTTATAGAAACAAGTCCGTGTAAAACAATTGCAGCCCCTTGTTTATCTCTGGGATAAATACTTTTGAGGTTACCTTTCTGTTTTAGTAGTGGCCAAGTATGTTTTTATATCTAAAATAAGTTAAAATCAAAGCAAATATAAGTCAATATCAAATCAGTATGATGAATTAGATTTCTTGCAGATAAATTGTTGTTATTTCATTTGTAAATTCTTATGCTATGAGTGACGAAGCATTTTTCTATAAATATCGATTCACAAAGCAATGCGGCGGGATAATAGGGGATATTTTATGTAATGTTATTTATGTTTGCGATATAAACAGGTTCCACACTACGATAGTTTCAAAAACACTGAAATAAATCACATCAAACTTGATATAACAAAATCATAACAAACTTTACTGTCATGGCGGATGCACGTTCCGTGTATCAATTGAATTGTAAACGAAACAAACACTAATAAATTATAAACAGGTTATTCAACAACTTATTATTTATTAATATATATTAAAAACATTGTAGTCATAAATATATAAAAGTAATCAATATTTAAATAATTAATCACTTGTAATTTTATAGTAACAATAAGAAATAGTGCAGGAGTCTGTGAGCCTAGTACTGCGCTTGTATTTTCGTATGGTTTTGAGCTGGAAAAGAACTTCGAAAAATATAATTTCTTCGATTTATGCGTAAAGTTTGACGAGGCAAACAAATACTTACAGACTACTGAGCAAAATTTTGGGCAGCAGGATATGTATAATAAATATGTTTTTTTGGTGCGACCTCCAACTCCGTTATGAGAGCCTAGTGACCGAATTCGGATTTCGATAGCAATTTGTCTCTAAAAAATTGCTCCGCGGTCTACCCTTCTTGAGAGAGATGAGTCTGAGTCGTAAAAAAATCGAAATCTAACCAACTCCCGTTCTTTCCGTATATCTGCCCGGCACCGGTATAACCTATTCTGCAGTTCGCCAAATACTCAAATTCAAGTTCCCAAAGAGCATCCCAAATGTATAGTTATGATTTCGAGCATCACAAATGCATACTTAACCTCTGACTACCCTGAATTCGGTCACGGTCGTAATGCATAATATATAGTTATGTATATATAATTATGTATATGAGTGTGTGTATATATATAGCATAAATAACCTATCCTGGGGTTCACTAATTGCTGCCTACCTACTGTGAAGAAAGCTGAAGTGATGTCAGAATGTATCATGTATGTATTCTCAACTTCTTGTCATAATATCCGAAACATCAAGCGGTAAATCAAAATTATTTACATTCATTATCATGATTTTTTCATATCATGTTTGATATGTACCTGTCATAGGCATAAATGACGCAAGAATAAATTTATATCAAATATGGCGTCGCATCAAGTAAAATACTTCTTAAAATATACAAGTAGAATAAATCAACTTTAGCAGTTCACTTCGAAAGAAAAAAATCGCTTGTAATATAATAAGCAATAACCTCAAACACCGAAGTGATTACACATTGTTTTCCAAATTTCACTTATTGAACTAAGAAATAACTGATCTCGTGTGATTATCTAGCGGTTTAGCTGTCATCGCCAACAAAATGGACGTGCTCCCCACGCTGGCATTCGCCAAATTCTGAACGCGATCTATTGAAACTAGCGACTCGCGGCGCACGCGTAAACTGTCCATATAAAAATGTATGAAAAAGACGGCGGCCCAAAATTGGGCGTTTTATACTTACGAAAACTGCAGTATTATGAATAAAACAGGACCTAATATGTTTTTAGTCAAATTATTTAGTATTTAGAAAACTCATTATTGTATATTTTGATTTCAGATCTTACTCCGTGACAAAATAAACGAAAAAATACAAAACCCTGTTTGCGCCATTTTTCTGATTTTTTATCAACTTTATGCGTTTATATTCACGTAATTATTGATATTTAACTCTTGAAACTACTTCAGTCATCAATTTCAGTCTTTCATTATGCTACCTTGAAAGTATGATAGGTGTCAGTAAGTTCTAAATAGGTTTAAACTGAAAAATGAAAACACTCGTTTCGCTCATTTCCGCGAACAATACCCTTAACACAACGACACTAAACTATTATTACTCTATACACTATTAATTACTAGGTGTAATGAACGATTTAACACTATTTTTAAAATTAAAATACTAGACGTAAATAAAAAAAACCTACCCGATTTGACAACTTGTGACAGACAGACGTTATCGTGAGGAAACCTACCTGTTCCCTGAACAGGTAATAGTTAGTGCTTATCATCTGTCACATTGAGTACTGACTATCTGTGGGGCTAATATGGTCATATGAAGCAAAGATGAAATGAATCCTGTTTGAAAGGAGAACGAAAGCAGAAGTTGCTAATTAGCCGTAATGTGGACGCTTCGCCTTTCGTTTCATCATTCGTTCGGATATCTTTCGTAAAATCATTCATTCCTCTTTTGGTTTGTGTTGCCGTAATTAAAAATCAAAAGCGATACGGGACACGAAAACCTGTACCGATTATTATAAAAGCGCATTTGATGTATTTTACTCACTAGTTTTGATAAAATAAATTGTTCTTATTATGCCTTCATAACATTTTTATTAATTTATTGTAGGTAAGTACCTCAAGCTTATTTAATTTTTTTTTTTTTTATAATGGTAACACTATTATAATGGGCTGTCACCCCGTGATGCATATAAATAAATAACAAACTAAATAACAACAATAACAAACCATCATTTCTGGATATAAAAACTCATCAAAGGGGCGGCAAAAGGTTAAGTGCTGGTAAAACTCGAACAACTGGCTAGGGAGAATCAAAGATGAACGTATTTACATTCATGCTTTTGTTCCTCTATTTTGACGTTTGAGGTGAAAAGTCCGAACAGCCATATTACCATTTTACGTACAAAAACAAATTCATCTGTCAAAAATGCAGAGTGAACGATGAATGTTTGTTTTCCGTTCTCAAAAATGAACAGCCATATTACCAAATTAAGATGATTCATATTATGAAAGGAATATGTTCATCTAACGTTCTGCTTCATATGACCATATTAGGCCCACTGGTCAACACGTGGGTTCGAGGTGTCCATAGAATTACTACCTTCGTAATTGCGGAGATAGACACCTGAACCTTTGACCACCCCGCAAGGGTTTAAAGTCGTGAATGCGTGTTTTTTTTGTACTCACGTTGTTTCCTTCCTACAGGCGTGCCATCGCCGTAGCTGTAGTGAATGGTGGCGTTGGGACACTTCTTCTGCAGTAGTGCCACAGCGTCCTTCGCGCAGGGAGAGAAGATCTGCGCTGACGCCGGACCTTCGGGTACAGAAGAGGGCGAGGCTGGAAGAACATTATAATAATAATATTTGGACATTATTACACCAATTGAACTAGCCCCTTGGTAAGAACATATAAGACTTGTGTTAAGGGTACTAGTCAACGTATATTTAAGAAATATATACATATTATACATAGATAAATACATATATAGTATATATAATCAACAACCAGACTGGAAAGCAGTAGAAAAGCGTTGTTCTCAACTCTACCTCCACCGGGAATCGAATCCGGGACCCACGATTAGCGTTCAGGTATCTAACCGATCGCGCCACGGAGGCGGTCATGAACATGTATTTATTTATTTATTAAGACATCCAACAGCAAAATAACAGTTCAAGAACTTAAAACTAAGAAGCCATTAAAAGTAGCCAATTACAGGACATCCTTACGAGAGTATTACACAAATCAATGAACATTTACAATTACAAATATTTGTCTTGTATTTGTTGAGTTGAAACAATTTCGTCATCCACTCGTTGATCTTAGCTAAACAAGATAATTCAAAACACATATACAATTCATCCACACAATCACATTACATTCGTAAAGCAACTTCCATACACAAATAAATGGTATGGTCAGTGAGAAAGAAAGAATACATCGCACACCCGCTAAAATACTATCATAACTCAAAAATCATGTTTTTTCAGTAAAGGCAAAAACGTGTTTGAAAAAAATAAAACTAGTTTTTTATAATATAAATCTTTATTAACCAGTAACTTGCCTTACATTACTAGAATCAGTTTTTAACGTACTCTTTAGTTTTTAATAATAAATTAAATAAAAAGCCGTCTAAACTACATTTATGACACTTTTTTAGAAAAGATATTAGACATTTTGTCATAATTAGGTTAACAATTTTGAGTTATAACACTAAATTATGACAAAATGTCTAATATTTTTTGCATAGATTTTTCTATATTTTGACTTATGATTGTCTTGTACGATAAATAGGTAGGAAAAACACTGTAACTTTTCGAGTTGTTGCTTGCACAAAGCGAAATGTAACACTGTTTGAGGAAGGGCGGGGGACAATCTTCTATAATATTATACCATCACAACGCCATTTGGAGGGTTTTTTGTGGAACTAGAAATGTGGTGTTTTTGTAGAATAAAATACATGAAATTTTAACAACAGTGGCTTACTTTTTTAATATTTGAAAGATTTTGATTTATGACACTATAGTAGCGGATGTGCGACATGTATTTGGCTACAGGGATAGCTAGCGTAACTTGTAAATAAAATAGTAAATACAAGAGATGCATATATTAGTAGTCCCGTGCTAGTTTGGACGTAAAAAGAATGCTAACTAGCTGCCGTTCTTCCCAGCATGTCGTAGGAGGCGACTAAGGGACTAGGGATGTTTCATTATGATGTTACACCCCAATATTTGCTAAAAATTGATCAAGGAGATACTAAATTTCAGAGGTTGTGTCCACCCCAAAAGGGATTGAAGGACGTGAATGTATATGTATGTATGTATTTGTAGCTTACAGAGATGTTACCTCTTTAGCACCGAACAGGAACTGTTCTGGAATATTACTGTATATACAAGTACTAGCGAGCCGCTCTAGCTTCGCACGGGTATAAAATATATAGCCAACTCCACTATTTAATGGATGTTATCATACATATAAACCTTCCTCTTGATGTTATTATACATATAAACCTACCTCTTGAATCACTCTATCTATTAAAAAAAACCGCATCAAAATCCGTTGCGTAGTTTCAAAGATTTAAGCATACAAAGGGACATAGGGACAGAGAAAGCGACTTTGTTTTATACTATGTAGTGAAGGCCTTTAGCAGTGTTGTCGAACCGTTTATAGTATGTTAAATACAAAATGAAGTAAATCAAGGTGTTTTCAGGGTGATCATGTAGTGTTATAAAATACTATCCAAACAAAACTAAAATAATTTGTAAAGTCACCTGCAGTGTTCCACGATTGTGACGAATTATTTGTTTTCATAATAATTTGATATATGTCGGTATGCCGGCCTAATAGGACATATGACAGTCAGATAGATGCCATATTGAAAAAGGGTGACGTTAGAAGTACTTATAACCGTCGAGTGTGTGTCAATGAAGCGAAAGTGGTCTATCAGGATCGAGACAGATGGGGCTCCGAGATCTCTGACTACTCCTGTACAGGGAATCAGGTGTGATGTGTATGTATGTATGTATGTAATATTATTTATTTATTATTAATATGATAACTACTATACCTGGTTTAGCCACTGATGGGGTGGGTATATTCAAGCCACATTTCTTAATGAGGGATTGCAGACATATGTTAGCAGCTGCCTGACGTGCTGTCTTTTTATTGGCTCCACTGCCTTGGTAAGACATGTTGGATATCTGAAAGTAATGAGTTAAATATTGTTGTTAATACCTACATATGCAATACAATATTAAACTAAAACTACTACAATAAAAAATACACTAGACTGTAGATAGATATTTATACTATCTATTATAAAACAAATAATAAAAAAAATACAAATAATACATTTACGTTAGCAGTACCTATAACCGCCGAACGTGTATGAGAAGATGTATGAGTGTCAATGAAGCGAAAGTGGTCTCTCAGGATCCGGACAAATGGGGATCCGTGATCTCTGCCTACCCCTCTAAAGGGAATCAGGCGTGATGTGTATGTATGTATGTACATTTACATCAAAAAATCCATTGGAAAAACATACATAACAATAAGTTATAACATACACAACAATAAGATATGACTATCCGAGGCTCAGTCCACCTCGAAAGGGCTTGAGTTATGTGAATGTATATGTAAGTTATTACTAGCACATTGTTTTCTTGTGGTGTTCAGGTTTGGTAGACTAGTTTGTGCATTTTACTGTCGGAGCAAAAGGGTAAAGATAAATAACAGTTTTTGAATTATAAACGCACAAAATTATCCCTTGAAGGTTAGTCAGAAGTTAGCTGGTAAACAATTGTAGATTAAGGTGATATATAAGGCATAGCTCAAGTAATTTGTCATCAGTTTTACTTCACTGACATCCACACACCTTGTCATAGACACTCAGTGGTATTTAATATCACTCTTTTACAATATCTCATATATTTGTTTAATAAAGTATATAAGTCTGAAATGTACTTAGCAAGGGGCTAGTTAAATTGGTGTAATAGTGTCGTACATTATTATTATTATTTACTGTCCCCTATATAACCGCCCCTCCACTTCATTTTATATACTAATATAATATTACTTATATATTACTGCTTACCTTCACAGTGGATACAAACATGCCCTTCTCCGTGACAGTGGGGGGCAGAAACTGCACGTTGACATTGAGCTCATTCAAAATGACTATTGCACATTTTTTCCCCTCTTTGATATCTTTGGAAGCCTTGTTTAGTGCCTGAAAGAGAAATACATGCATTTATGTATATTTTAAATAATAATAATTATTAAAAGCGTTTATTTACAGCTAAAAAACATACACAATACAAAAAGTTGGATAAAACATGTGCATGTTATTTTCACAGCAAAAGGTTTCGCAACGCTGATCTTATGTCAGAACCATTGCAGAGCAATGTTTATATTTTGAAATAGAGTACAACTTAAATCATTATTATATCAAATTAGTTACATATTCACATACCTACCTACAGCGCTGTGCTGAATCTGCATTTGCCAAGATTCTAGTTACACAAGCCATGCAAATTGGACAGATACAGAGAAAACGCTGAAGATGCAGTGCCCTGAATTCAGCAGCAGCATTGAGCTGCCTCATGACAATGTGATTGGCACCTTTTCGTGTTAGCGACATAGCTCAGTTGTTTGGGGCTTGGCTCTGTATCAGTGGGTACAGGGTTCAAATCCCGCTTGAGCATGTACCAATGGAAATGAATTTTAATGAATTTCTGTGTACATTTTCGTAATAAAAACGCATTTTACGAAATGCATCGAATTATACGGTGAGGGAAAACATCGTGAGGAAACAATAGTTAGTGCTTGTAAATGGCGACATGGCTGACCACCTGTCACATTGAGTACTGACTATCTGGTTAACACGTGGGTTCGAGGTGTTCATAGAATTACTACCTTCGCAATTGCGGAGATGGACACCTGAACCTCTGACTACCCCGCAAGGGTTAATGGTCGTGAATGCGTTTTTTTGCTATAAAATTTACATACACCTACAAAGTTGCTTACTTCTAATTGACCTACTTAGGTCGACAAGAAACATATTGCACAACTCGATCCTCGTCAGCACTTTTACCTCACCTTATTATTTTATTTGTTATAATGTTGTTCCCACCTTGAATGTTACGTAGTTAGTTTGTAATTAGAATCATGTACTTAATATAAAGTTATATTAGATTAGTAAATAAATATTTATACATACACCTCTAATATCTCTACTTTTCTTAGAGGATAGGCAAATTACTACCTAATGAATCACCTAAGAACACTTACATCAATTAACCTTCTCATACACGCTCTTATGTTCTTCACGCTACATACACCTGCCTCAAAAAGAATGACTTAAATTTGATCTGTCTGTATTTATCCTTTTCTTCCTTATGTCTTAGCTCTATAAAATTAATTCATAACCTAGCTAATAATAATACCTGCTAGATTATTTTTATATCCTGATTTATGAACTATGTGGTATGAAAGTAGGTGTAATGTGAATAGATAATGATATCCTAAGTTGGTAAGGTTTGGTACATAAATCTCTATTTATGTACCAAACCTTACCAACTTAGGATATCATTATCTATTCACATTACACCTACTTTCATACCACATAGTTCATAAATCAGGATATAAAAATAATCTAGCAGGTATTATTATTAGCTAGGTTATGAATTAATTTTATAGAGCTAAGACATAAGGAAGAAAAGGATAAATACAGACAGATCAAATTTAAGTCATTCTTTTTGAGGCAGGTGTATGTAGCGTGAAGAACATAAGAGCGTGTATGAGAAGGTTAATTGATTTGTGTATGAGAAGGTTATTTATGTACCAAACCTTACCAACTTAGGATATCATTATCTATTCACATTACACCTACTTTCATACCACATAGTTCATAAATCAGGATATAAAAATAATCTAGCAGGTAGCGTAAGATTTGACCGTGTGACCACCCTCATGTGACCACCCCATTTGACACAAAAATAATAAAAATATAAAAAACAAAATAATAAACGCATTCACAACCATTAACCCTTATTTAGAGGTTCAGGTGTTCATCTCCGCAATTGCGAAGATAGTAATTTTATGTGACAGGTGCTAAGCCATATCGCCATTTACAAGAACTAACTATTACCAATTCGGGGAACAGGTAAGTCCTAACAATGTTTTCAGTCACCGTAGTATTCAATTCTTAAACTTCTTTGACATTGGTATATGCTCGAGTGGGATTTGAACCACCTACTGATACAGAGTCAAGCCCCAAACAACTGAGCTATGTCAAATTTCAAATAACCAATATCTAAAATGATATGTGGTAACATAATTGATGTTTACCTCTATACAAATTTTTCACTCATTGACATCCTTATAAGGTCATACACACTTAGCGGTTAAAAGTACAATGCAAGTTTCCCCAAAATATTTCTCATAAAACTATATAGTTACCTACACATTGATGCTAATGTGATAATGATTTTCTATCAAGTTAGATTACTCTCATTACTCTAAGACACATTTATGACCCAATAAAACTTTACTACTATGTTTTAACTACATGTTAATTCACTTTACTGAACATCTACTTTTTTATTTACTATGTGAGAACGGGTTGTTTCAAGATAAATTAATAAAGATATAAATACCTTTATTTTGCCCAATGTTTCGACCAGCGACCACGGCCTTTGCAACTGGATCAAAACACCCGGAGAAATAAAAGTATTTATTTATATCTTTATTAATTTATTGTGAAACGACCTGATCTCACATACCTAGTAATTAAAATTAGTATAAATCACGAGTGTTTAAAAAAAACCATTTACTTTTTGGTACTTATTACCTTATGACTGTATGTGTATAATATATGTATCACTTACCAATCTAATCTTAGCATCATCCTGAGTCTGCTTTACAGTTACCATTTTCTTGTCCTGTTTGAATTTGCTCTTCAGCTGTTTCAATTTGTTTATCATTTGATCGCAGTTCATTATTTTGTTCTTCAGCTTTTCTGTGAGACTTTTCTTTTTCTTTGGCACGGCTGGATACCTTTGGTTGCATGGTGGTGGCATAGGTGTCGTGTTTTGGTTGCTAGTCACTACGTAGCCAGGTTCTGGGAAAGCTGAGATACATAGATATATAGTTTTAAAGAGATTTGTGATTTATACTCATGATTAATAACTTATCGTGTAAGTTTTTTTATATAATACAGTATGCCCATGACTAAGGCTGCTGCAATGTAGCTGAAACGTCGGATTAATAATAAAGGTAATTTTATTATATAATAACTTATGTGCTAAGTGCCGTTTAGTTATTAATCATACATAGATATATGTTCACATTCTAAACTAGTTTGGGATGTAACAAAATGCTAACTAGCTGCCCTTCATCTTGGTATGCCATAATACCTAAGTAAGAGATTAAGGGTCATACATACATATACTTTCACATCCTTTAATCTCTGAGGTTTTGTGTTAAAGTATGTAAATGAACATAACTTTATACATATTGCACCGAATGGCGCACTTGGCATAAACACTTATTTTTGTCAAAAATGAGTTAAATATGCAGTTCGATTCAGTCTTTTTTTCTGTGTCAGATGGTGTTGGTTTCATGATGAAATTATGACTTTTTTGGTGTCTAGGTCTAGGTAAAAAATTTGTGGTTAGGTAAGGAGCATGCTTTTCAACATTTAGTTCTGTATATAAATAAATCAAATCCAATGTAAAAACATCCAATGTGATAATTGATGTTTGGTGTCATATACAGACCCTGATTATTAGTTACGTCAAAGGATAGTCCGGTTTCTCCATTATTCTGCCACACAAGTACTTTGTTTTATAATTACATATGTAATTAATTTACTTACATGCATATATACACACCTCTACGTCCCAAATGGGAAAGGCAGAGATTATTGATCGCCACAAATTTACTTTCATTTACACTCACACCCATTAACCTTCACACTACGTAATTTACTTACTATATGATTTATAAAATACTTACTGTTGTAATCCATCTGCCTGTGGTTTGTCATTGTATAACTATTATCACTGAACTGTACTGAATTTGCACTATCAAAGTGATTCAGTTGTTCCACATAATTGTCAGGAATGTAAAAATTGTTGTCTGGGCATGCCAAGTCAAAACTTTCAAAGTCAAAAGTATTCCTTTCGTAGTCATTTACTGGCACCCATGTATTATTGACTATTCTGTAATTCATCCTAGTCACCATGATGCTAAATTAGCTGAAAAATATTAAGAATAGCATGGTTAAATTAAAAGTTTCATACCTAACACAATTACATTTATACACGCGTATTGTAAATAAATTACTTTACATTTTAAAATACATTTGAAAAATACAACAATAAGCTCTGAAACTAGATATGTTTCGTTTAAATCTGTGATTAGAAGGAGATAATATTGAGCTTAGGGGTAATATACAGTAGGTAAGTACTCACAAACTTTCTAGGTGGATTTATAAACAAATGTGATCAATATGTTATCCTCATAAATATAGAAATATGTCAGCAATTACCTGCACGCTAGGACATCAAATATAAAGTTCAATGTCTTAAATTTATAAAATAAATGCTATGTATAAATGGATTATAATTTACGCACTACCTAAGCACTTTTCAGAAGTAGTTTCGGTTTACCACTCACAATATTTTGATTTCAAGTTTGACATTTCTCATATCAGCCCATGTGCTATGTATACACGGTCCAAACAAATGTACATCTTACACACGGTAAAAATAAAGTAAAAGTACACTGTAAAACTGCAGTTGCGAATATAAAGTTCAATGTCTTAAATTTATAAAATAAATGCTATGTATAAATGGATTATAATTTACGCACTACCTAAGCACTTTTCAGAAGTAGTTTCGGTTAACCACTCACAATATTTTGATTTCAAGTTTGACATTTCTCATATCAGCCCATGTGCTATGTATACACGGTCCAAACAAATGTACATCTTACACACGGTAAAAATAAAGTAAAAGTACACTGTAAAACTGCAGTTGCGATTAATTTGTGTTTAATCAGTGAAGCCTTTTAAAGTATATAATCGGAAAATATATATATAAAATCCGTGTAAAGTAAATTTTTAATCGATAAAATAACAAAGAATGTTTAAAATGAATCAAGTATGCACACTAAAATAAATCAGGCCTTTACATAACATAACATACGCTTCACGACTTGTGTATACACACTCCCTTTTTTATTATGGCGGGGTAGTCAGAGGCTTGAATGCCCATCTTCGAAATTTCGAAGGCATGTAGGTATGGGTCATTCGAAGCCCGCGTTTCACTAGATAGACAGCACCCAACGTGATACAACGACTATTACCAATCCTGAGGGATAGGCAGGTTTCCTCACGATGTTTTCCCTCACCGTTAGCGACTGTAAATTATGTTACGTAAATGAAAAACTCATATTTAAATTTCATTCATTGGTGCATGCCAGAGTCGGGATTCGAACCTAGGACTTTTCTCATACGAAGTCCGAGGTCTCACCCACTGGGCTACAGCCGCTAAATCAGGTCTTTACTTCCTAACAAATTTAACAAAGCATACTCTTCTGTTCTTCTTACAAGTAAAGATTATTTTACAGTTATCTACATGTACGATTAATATTCCCTTTGGTGTGGACAAGACCTCGGACATACAATAATATCTCCTAGGTCACTGTTTAGCATGAATATTGAGGTATTGATATTATAAAACATTAATTAATATGTTACTATTGAAGCAATTTATCATTCAATTTTTCGTTTTAGACTAGCACAGTAAGTACTTAATAATCTACAAAGAAATAGATACAACTCCATTTGTATCCTTTGGTAATTTTAAGGAATTTAGAAGATTTACAGATGATACTCAATATATTTAAGTATATACTGCTGGTCCCGTGCTTATGGGCCCTAAATCGATATTATATATTACATAACATACGCTTAACGACTTGTATATACACACTCCCTTTTTTTGTGGCGGGGTAGTCAAGATACAAGAGTACCTATTCACGTAATTTCGAAGGCATGTTAGGTATGTGCGCTCAAAACCCGCGTTTCACTAGACAGCCAGCGCCCAACGTGATAGGTAGTGAACCATATCGCTGTATATAGGCACTGGCCCCAAGGTACAGGTGGTTTCCTCACGATGTTTCTCTGCATCGTCTGATATTAGATGTATACATATACTGAACGGCATGGTAATAGCACAGATAATTGAAAACGCGTCGTTTTTTGTTAATTAGAATCTTCGTAAAGATCCTAAGAACATACATACTTACACATCACGACTGATTTCTAGGAGAGTGGTAGGCTGAGTCACAGATTCCCAACTACTTTCGCTTCATTGATACACACTCGAAGTTATAGGGACTTCTAACGTCACCATTTTTCAATATGGCGTCTATCTACCCCCCGTTCCACTTGACCCACGTATGTTCATTTTGTCAATCTACTTTCATTCATCCGCGTAACATGTCCAAACCATCGAAGCATGCCCTTTCAATCTTAGTCACTATTTTTATATCTCTTATATCAAAGTATAATGTACTCGGGAAGAAACAAAAAGAACTTAGTCACTTTTTTTGAGAACTTCTTAGTCACTATTTTTATATCTCTTATAGAAAGTATAATGTACACGGGAAGAAACATTCTTTTTATTTATTTATTTCATCCAAATAAGAATCCTATCATTACAGGTCTAATAACCTAATGCGATAGGAACTAAACATATTTATAATTTAAAGTAAACAATTTAACATTTACATTAATAGACATAAGTAATACATATAACAACAATTGCATTAATAGAATACAAAAATAAATACTTTTTGAACATTTTGTTCCCTATAGTCCTTGAGAGGACTATTTTATTTTATTTATTTATAATTTCTTACTTATCTCTTTCCATGCTAGTTTAAAACGTAGAAAATCTGCTAACTAATTGCCGTTCTTTCGTGTCGTACGAGGTGACTCAGGGACTAGGGGTAAAGAATTGATAGGGCAATTGGCTAGCAACCTGTCACCAATGTTTCATTATGACATCGCAACCCCCAATATTCATGCTAATAAGTGACCTAAGAGATATTATATTATGTTTCTCCGACTGCAGGACTACAGGAATTGTTGCAAATGACTTCACACTCAGAAAGAGGTTAGGGTAAATATATAACGTAAATATAATATATCCCGTAAATATATACAGTAATTCTATGGCAATATTATAGCACTAACTATTACCTGTTCGGGGAACGTATTTATATTGTATAAATGTATATTGTAATTCATTTAACTTAATTCCCATTGGTATATATTTATTATTGGTGTGTCTACCGTCTCGTGCATTATATATTTAACCATATACATAATAGATATACGTCGATTTGTACAAAACCCTTCAAAGGCAATTATTGATTATTGATCTATTATAGATCCTTGGCGATTTCATTTTATGTTTGTGATCCTAGATCTTGGCGATATGTTATTGGATATGTCCCAAGCATTATGCGTATCATTGCAAGGCAAAAATAGTGTGATAAGGGAAGGTTGCGGTTTGAAAAAAGATGAAGTGACTAAGATTGAAAAGAACATGCTTCGATGGTTTGGACATGTTATGCGACTGAATAATAGTAGATTGACAAAAGGAATATATATGAGTGAAGTGGAAGGGTGGTTTCGTAGGGGTCGGCCCAATAAGACTTATCACAGTCCTTAGGAGTACCTATAACCGCCGAGTGTGTATGAGAAGATTTATGAGCGTCAATGAAGCGAAAGTGGTCTGTCAGGATCGGGACAAATGGGGATCCGTGATCTGTGCCTACCTCTTTACAAGGAATCAGGCATGATGTGTGACAAGACAACACCAGACCTAACTGGAAAGCAGAAGAAAAGCATAGTTCCTAACTTTGTCTCCTCTGGGAATCGAACCCGGACCTCACGATTAGCGTTCAGGTAGTTCACTCGTTATCAAAAAGACAGCTGGCAACACTCTTCAAGTCCCAGACCAGCTGGGGATGTAATAATCAGATTATAACAGCATAAAGATGAATTTATTCCAAGCAACCGGTATTAGGTAATAAAAACTAATTAAAAGACAATTATATCGCTATTAAATGTCGAGGGAACACGTAAGTTTGATTGAAAATCCACACCTGTTTTTGGGCCAGCACACATACATATATAAAGTGCAACATACATACATACACACAGAGAAAACAGGTGTCGATTTGCTCCAATAGGCCCTGTGCCACTGGCGGTATAAAAGTGAAATTTCCACATATGCATACTTATTGTTCCGCGAACTCTTTGCGGTTGTGTTTTGTTTGGTGAAAGTGATTTGTTTCCAAAATGAGGGTAGGTTTGATTTGCATATACCCGCACGTCCTTCAACCCCTTTCGGGGAAGAATCCAATGTTGTTTTGGTATAAATATTGGTTTGAAATGGCATAGATCTGGAATATATGTGACAGGTTACTAATCCATCTCTTAATAGAGTCTATTGAGCCTTAATTCCTTAGTCACCTCGCACGAAATGTCCGTAAGAATGGCTATCAGTTTGTTCTGTGTTAACGTGCCAGACCAAATAGTATTGTTATGATTTTCGATAATGTTTGACATCAATAAAGTAATACATATACAAAAATTTACCATTTCTGTATAGGCAAAGAGTAAAACTAAACATATTGTGACTTCAATGATGTCTCCGGAAAATCAAATTGTTCAACATTCAAAAATATGAATTGCAGTTAGTGTACTGAAATATTTGTATCAAAATGTAAATATATTAAACATCCTGTAAACCTTCTAGTGAAAAGTCGTACTTGACTAGAGTTAAGCTAGATTGCCAAACTTTTCTAAGTAGCGAGCGATAGTCTCTACCTATTCCCTTACAGCTGACTAGAGTAAGCCAAGATATATTGGCAGACTCGTTCAAGGAAGTGACAGTCTCTGCCTATCCCGTTAGGGAAGTAGAGGCGTGAATTCAATTGAATTATTTCAACGCAACCATAATAATTATATCAGTATGTTTCATTTAAATATATAAAATACGTTTGGTATTTAAATAAACCAAACTCTCACTCTTTAATTGTTGTCGCTACTTATGCCGTAACATTGATGGCATGATAATGATATTATGGAGTGAATAAAATAAAAAAATGATATCATTCACAGCTGATCTGCATGTGGTGCGTGATCGTGACCCTGGCGAGGGGGCAGGAAGAGGGCTTCTACACGCCACAGACCTTCAAAAACCACGTGAGTACCTCTGTTTATATAAGACAAGCAATATCAAATAATTTGCCAAATACATTTTTTCAGAAGTTTTCAATACATGAAACATAGATGGCACTGTAATTATAATTAATTATTTTATATTATATTCCTCGCTCCTATTAGTAGCAGAGTGATGCTATATAGCCTTCCTCGATAAATGGTCTATCTAAGACAAAAAGAATTTTTGATTTCGAACCAGTAGTTCCTGAGATTAGCGCGTTCAAACAAACAAACTCTTCAGCTTTGTAATATTATATATTATAGTATTGTTTTAGTATAGATAGAGACAAATGATCGAGACGGTAACTAAATTCTATGGACTCGGTCCCAGTTTGTCTCCGCTCGAATCACTACCTTAAACTTAAACAAAGAGTAACTCATTCGATTTCAGATAATTTACTTCTTATAGTAGTGTTGGTTTTACTTGTTTTAGTTTGAATTTCTTATTTCACACACTGTTTAGACTTTTGCGATTATTCACGCCGGTAAAACTCGTACTTTCGAGACATTTAAACTACAACTACTTCGTTCGTTTGACGATCTCCGTGGCGGGACTGGTTAATCACCTGAACGTTAATTGTAACGCTGATCTACATTATATAATAATAATATGGGTTCGATTCTCGGTGGAGGCAGAGTAAAGAACTACGCTTTTCTTTCTGCTTTCCAGTCTGGTTGTGGATTATATATGATATATATGTATTTATCTATGTATAATAAGAATATATTTCTTAAATAGCCATTGACTAGTACCCTTAACACAAGTCTTAAATGAACTTACCAAGGGGCTAGTTCAATTGGTGTAATAGAGTCCTAAATATTATTTCATTAAATAAGACGAAAGGATGATAATTAAGGAACCTGAAATAAAACACTCATAGGGGGTTCATAAATCAAAATACTTTTAATACTCTATCATACTAACAGTGATATTCAAAATTTTACTACGTACGTAAGGTAATTTAAGTATGGCTATGAAAAACGTATCATATTGTTATTTCTTGCTCTACCACAATTGAAATAGATTTTTTTATCCGTGTTATTTTGTTACCATGACTACCAATATTTAAGTTAATTCTATCCATCTTCTTAGTCGCTTATTAGCTTGTATATTAGGGTTTTCATGTCATATGAAATATTGGTGACTGGTGGATGACAGCTCAGACATGATAGATTAGAACTTAGTAAATAGGTGAATGCAAATCCTAAGGTCCTATTCCCGATGGAGGCAGGGTTAAGAACTAAGCTTTCCAATCTGGTCGTTGAATATATATACTGTCTATGAAATAAGACGTAGCTCAGTTGTTTGGGGCTTGACTCTGTATCAGTGGGTACAGGGTTCAAATCCCGCTTGACCATGTACCATGTATGGAAATGAAGTTTAATACGATCGGTTAGACGCCTGAACGCTAATCGTGAGGTCCCAAAGATTCCCGGTGAAGGCAGAGTTAACAACTACGCTTTTCTACAGCTTTCCACTCTGATCGTTGATTATATATCCTATATTTATTCTTCAATATACGTTGACTTGTACCCTTAACAAAAGTCTTAAATGTACTTACTAAGAGGCTAGTTTCATTGGTGTAGTAATGTCCTATTATTGTTATAATTATCAGTACACCTCCATAAACACATATGGCAGTTATACGTTCTACTTCTAATTTTCTTAGGACCCTGATTTTAATTTGCGCATATCTAGTGATTATTTACAGATAACTATATAATAATTATAGTTAGAGGAGCAAAATAAAACTAAATATGTACAAATTAAAACATAAAAAAACGTTAAATCTAACAAAAAGTAAATATTTACACAGCGCCACTAGTGTACCGAATTTAGCACCCAGAAGCAAAAGCCCCCAGCACACTAGCAGCGTTGCCCCGCTGCATAGCCAAAGACAACCTCTAGGCTAAAAATTTAGAGGAACTATAGGTTTATTCATAAGTAATCTATACTAATATTATATAAAGCTGAAGAATTTTTTGTTTGTTTGTTTGAACGCGCTAATCTTAGGAACTACTGGTTCGAATTCAACAATTCTTTTTGTGTTAGATAGACCATTTATTGAGGAAGGCTTTTGGCTATATAACATCACCTTGCTACTAATAGGAGCGAAGAATATAATATAAAAAAATAAATTATGATTACAGTGCCATCTATATTTCATGTAATGAAAACTTCTGCAAAAATTAAAAATGTGGCAAATTTGATATTGCTTGTGCATTATAAATATTATTATTAGTATATAACTGTTTGTTTCCTTAATAACATTAAAATAAAATAACCAAAAAAACCCGGTAGGAATCGCTATGATACATTGATTACCATTCGATAACTGAACTTAGCAACATTAGCGTGATCTAAGTTTGGATGGGTGACCATCTTGGTGAAGCCATTGTGAAGAAAACTACCTATCATCTGTATAGGTAATAGCCCGTTCACAGCGATAGATTCACCACCTATCATATATGGTACTGCTTATGTGGCGAAAAGTAGACTTTAAGTAGACAATGGTCTTCATAAATACGATCTCTGTGGCGCAATCGGTTAGACGCCTGAAAGCTAATTCGTGAGGTCCCGGGTTCGATTCCCGGTTGTGGCAGAGTTAAGAACTACGCTTTTCTTCTGCTTTCTATTCTGGTCGTTGATTATATATGCTATATATGTATTTATCTATAAATAATATGTATATATTTCTTAAATATACGTTGGCTAGTACCCTTAACAAGTCTTAAATGTACTTACTAAGAGGCTTTACAATTGGTGTAATATTGTCCAAATATTATTATTAAATACAAATGTTACTCAAGCTTCTAACTACCCCACAAGGGTAAGCAGTCATTAAAGTTCAAAATGGGGTTACCAGTCCATCATATGTCGACGTGGTGCAATTATTCGAGCTAACAGACCGTGATCCGATCTAGTAACACGTATGTAATGCAGTTATCGTGGGCTACGCAACACTGCCTACCCAATGGAGTGAAGAAGGCGTTATGAAATCGATTAGCACATTGAGTATTGCTTAGCTTTGAATGTATGTTATTATCTACTAGTGACCCGCCCCGGCTTCGCACGGGTATAAAATAGCTTATTTCACTATTTAATGGATGTTATTATACATATAAACCTTCCTCTTGAATCACTCTATCTATTAAAAAAACCGCATCGAAATCCGTTGCGTAGTTTCAAAGATTTAAGCATAGAAAGGGACAGAGAAAGCGACTTTGTTTTACTCTATGTAGTGATGTCTTGTGATAATAGAATGCTAAGTGCTTTTCTTACCATGACTGGGTAACGTAATACATACATACACATCACGCCTGATTCCCTGTAGAGGGGTAGGCAGAGATCATGGATCCCTATTTGCCCCACTAACAGACCACTTTCGCATCATTGACATTCATACATCTTCTCATACACCTAACGTCACCTTTTTCAATATAGCGTTTATCTGACTGTTATATGTCTTATTAGGCTGACCCCTGCGTAACCACCCTTCCACTTCACTCATATATATTCCTTTTGTTAATCTGCTATCATTCATTTAACGTAATAATGCACTACAGTCAATAAAATGTAACTTGATACGTATGACAGCTGTCAAAGTGATAAAGTTAGTACACGGTCAGTACAGTATTATATAATTAAATACAATTTAAATTAACTTTGGGACAATTTTGAGAAGAGTTAGAAAAATTAAACACGTAAAAATGTAATAAATAATACATAATAAATGTGTGCATGTGGTGTGAGGGCCACTCCGTTAATCTCTTTGAAAATTTGCTAGGATTTAGTGAACATTCCAAAACAATTATGCAACTTGGAATCTGAATTTGTGAAAGTCAATTAAGGGAGTAAAGCTTGAAAATTTGGGGGAACCACCAACAACGTACCTGGTGACCAGGTATCAGTCAAGATTTATAGTTTCATTACAATTCTTATATAATTAACAATAGCACCAATTTGTTACACATTTTTTCACTAAATGATACAATGTTGTGTTTTGTCGTTTCTTACGTAGCAGAGTTATAAAACAAAAAAAAAGTGTCGGATCGAGAGCCTGAATATTACGGAGGTCATAACTTCGAAACAACAACTGACCCGTTCTTGCTTTCACAATTATTCACAATTTATTATGTAGCTTATAGGCTAACAAACAGTTGCTGTAAGAAAAGGGTTATTAAAAAAATTCGCTATAAACTACGGTACGGGTGGGGCCCCAGTCCTCTATGTGAGAATTGAGGGCCCAACTTTTTAGGCTTTTACTCCCTTAATTAACTTTTACAAAATCAGATTCCAAGATTAATAACTAGCGGGACTTATCTGCCCGTGACCATGGCTGCTGCAACGTAGCCGAAACGTCGGGTTAATAAAGGTAACTTTATTACATAAAAATATACGCGATAAGTCCCGCTAGTTATTGATCATGAGTATAAATCGCGTACCTCTTAAAACTATAATCAGATTCCAAGTTGCACAATTGTTTTGGAATGGTCACTAAATCCTAGCAAATTTTCAAAGAGATTAACGGAGTGGCCCTTACACCACACGCACATTAATAAATTATATCACAGATCTAATTCGTCAAATTTTCACTCGCTAGAAAATTATGTCGGACGTTTTCACATTTATTCATAATTTCGTGCATGGATACACAAAAGGTAAACGCGATCGAAACCTTACCGGAATGACATAAGTGTTTCTTTAAATTCTGAAGATACTCGCATTTGTTTTTCTTCTATACATATACATGAACGTCCTTCAATCCCTTTCGGGGTTAACAAAACCTCGGAGATTTAATATCTCCTAGGTCACTTTTATCATTAATATTAGGGTAGTAATGTCTTATGGAACATTGGTGACAGGATGCTAGCCTATCGATGCGTGCTAGTCTGAGACATAATGTAAAACTAGCTGCCGTTCTTCCTCGCATGTCATAGGAGGCGACTAAAGGGCAAGCTGACACCAATGTTCCATATGACAACCCCAATATTCATGCTGAAAAGTGACCTAGGATATATAACTGTAGTTTTGAGAGATTCGCGATTTATACTCATGATTAATAACTAACGGGACTTATCGCGTATGTTTTTATATAATAAAGCTACCTTTATTAACCCGCGACCATGGCATGCAACGTAGCCGAAACGTCGGATTAATAAAGGTAACTTTATTATATAAAAACATACGCGATAAGTCCCGTTAATTATTAATCATGTAATTGTATCTCCAAGGTTCTGTCCATATATGTGTGTACTACCCCCCTTAGGGGAATAGTCTCTGCAATAGTCCGAGAGGGGCTAATGGCGTGTTGTTGTGGGCAGGTGGCGGTAGCTGGCCTATTCCGCCCTCCCGCCCCTCTCCGGACGCCGGCGCCACGGCTGCCTGTAAGATACGATCACATACATATACTTGCCTGTAAGATACATATTTTGATAGATCTATCCACCCCGATAGGCGTTTTGAGACACATGTTGTTCTGTATATACATATGTGTATAATGTTTAGCGTAAATTTTTTAAAAAAGGTTTGGTTTCAGACAACTCTTCAATAAATTTACATAAGCTAGTTGAAATGGTGAAATATTGTCTTTTAATATTGCTCGTATTACACACATATTCATCTTGGCCACTTCCCTACAGAAATGTAGACAGAGATTAAACCTACCTATCCCTATATTATAATATGTCCTTTTGTCCTCAGATTGAGTCATACCAGAAGGGCCTATTCGCGCCGGCGCCCTTAAGGCAGGACGTGACCCCCCAGGGCAGCATCCACGCCCCCTGGCGGCCTCTCGCGGCCCCACCCGTGCATGAACCCTGGGCTGGTAAGCTTATAATAATATTTGGACATTATTACACCAATACAACCACCCCCTTGGTAAGTTCATTTAAGACTTGTGTTAAGGGTACCAGTCAACGTATACTTAAGAAATGTATACATATTATATATAGATAAATACATACATAGCATATATAATCAACGACCAGACTGGAAAGCAGTAGAAAAGCGTAGTTCTTAACTCTGCCTCCACCGGGAATCGAACTCGGGACCTCACGAATAGCGTTCAGGTGTCTAACCGATCGCGCCACGGAGGTCGTCAGCTCATGCTCTTATATTCCTCACTTACATACATGCTCATGCATACATGACAGGAAATCCTGAGGTAGTCAACGGAATATATATGAGTGAATTGGAAGGGCGGTTACGTAGGGGCCGGCCTAATAAGACATATAACAGTCAGATAGACGCTATATTGAATAAAGGTAACGTTTGGAGTACCTATAACCGCCGAGAGTGTATGAGAGGATGTATGAATGTTAATTAAGCGAAAATGCTCTGTCAGGATCGGGACAAATGGGGATCCGTGATCCTACCCCTCTACAGGGAATCAGGCGTGATGTGTATGTATGTATGTAGGCAACGGTTGAGTGAGAAATTGTGATGGTCAGTTAGGCCAACCGAAACACGCTTGTTATATTATATTATGTTCCTTCTAAGATACATATAATATATACTTTTACCGATAGAACTACAATCGGGATTGTAATAGCTTTAATATTGGTAACACTTTGCTATTTGTAATAATTTAGTTATGTCTAAAGACTAAAACTGAAACTTACCAAAATACTTGCAATATAATTGCGAAATACAACGCCATGACGAAACCTTCCTAAGGCTTAAAAAATATAGTGCCCTTTAGCAGGAACAGAACATATTCTAGAGTTCTGACTTTACTACGATTACTAGAAACCGGATTACAGACAACCTGTAAAGCCGAACCAATCGTTAAATCACTCTCTACTCATAAAAACACTCTAATATTTACAACTAGCGACCCGCTCCGGCTTCGCACTTCTGGCTATTTAATGGATGTTATTATACATAAAAACCTTCCTCTTCATTCACTCTATCTATTAAAAAAACCGCATCAAAATCCGTTGCGTACTTTCAAAGATTTAAGCATACAAAGGGACATAGGGACAGAGAAAGCGACTTTGTTTTATACTATGTAGTGAAGACACAAGAATGACAATAACATAAACAACCTATTTGTTGCAGCACGACCTCCCCACATAGCTCCGCTGCCGCACTACAGCCACATACCACAGCATCTCCCCCATCTGCAACAACCGCACCACGTGGAATCCCACCAGCCCCATCTACCGCCGCCACAGCTGCATCGACCGGAGCCCCAGCTTCACCGACCGGAGCCCTGGAGAGCCCCTGTCAGTCTCACCAAGGAACAGCAGGCAGCTATACTGCACCATAAGCAAACTCTTACCTCTGGTAGGTATTGGTTGAATGGATTGAGTCCGCTGTACAGTGTTCAAGTACTATGGTTAACGTAGTGTGGGGCGCCCCCCGGCAAGGTGGGAAGACGACCTGCGCAGGTTGGCCGGCATCGAATGGATGCGAACGGCCACTGACAGGGACAAGTGACGTTATTTGGGGGAGGCCTATGTCCAACAGTGGATTCAGACAGGCCGATGATGATGATGGTTAACTATTTGAACTCCAATATGGGTTCATGAATTCTTGGTACAGGCTGGTATAACACTTTCTATGCTACCAGTTTTGGTCAATAATGATCCTTAACACAAGTCTTTAATAAACTTACCTAGAAATTACTTCAATCTAGAATGCACCATAAAATAAATATTTATTATTGACAATGTAAATTTTAACATATGAAACGAAAAATGATGTAACATATTAAAATGTACAAAGAAATTGAAAAATCTTCTTTACCATTGCATTGGTACACGCTCAGACGAGGTTCCAAACCCTGTGCCCACTGATACAGAGTTCAACCCCAAAACGACGAAGCTGTTACTTCATTCGCCTCTTTTATAATCACTACTAGCGACTTGCTCCGGCTTCGCACTACTGGCTATTTAATGGATGTTATTATACATATAAACCTTCCTCTTGAATCACTCTATCTATTAAAAAAACCGCATCAAAATCCGTTGCGTAGTTTCAAAGATTTAAGCATACAAAGGGACATAGGGACAGAGAAAGCGACTTTGTTTTATACTATATAATCACTAAGTATATTATGACCATGTTCTACAAATGTCCATATATGTTTAGAGGGCGGATTCCACTTTGAGTACGCGTCGGACAACGGGCTAGCGGCAGGCGAAACCATCGAGCCAGACGGCACCCGTGTCGGTTCCTACCAGTACAAGGACCCTAGTGGACAACTCGTCAAGCTCAAATACCGCGCTGGCAAGGAGGGCTTCCAGGTACATACACCTACACTACCTTGCCGATGCTCGGGGTTGGCAATGAGTGCATCTAAGCTATATAATAATAATAATAAAAGCGTTTATTTACAGCCACAAAAACATACACAATACAAAACGTTTACAATTAAAACTTACAAACTAGGGGATAAAACTTGTGCATGTTATTGTCGCAGCAAAAGGGTTCCAACTCAGCTGGGTAAAGATATATTATATAAAGATAATTATGTTTCTCATATGTGTAAAGATAATTATGTTGCTCATATGTGTAAAGATAATTATGTTTCTTTATAATTTTTTTTTTGTAACTGGCACTGGGCAAAAAATCCTTCCGAACCAACGGTAGAATTACAATGAAAAGAGACAACCAGTGTCAGGCAAATGTTTTGACTTTCAATGAATGTACTGTACTTGTGCTTATGTTGAATAAAAACATTTGAATTTAACTTTACACTTACGTAACTCAATAAATTAGTAGTAACCTGGGACGCAGAATAAAGATGTTCGTAGTTAAGAGGTAGCTAAAGAAATTGTTCTGTGCGAGAGCGGAACGTAAATAGAATGTTAACTAGCTGCCGTTTTTCTCGGCATATTAAAGGAGGTGTCTTAGGGACTATGGGAAATAGGGTATTCTGCGTTAAGCTTACAAATTATGCAATCTTTAACCGATCTAATGTTATATCTCCGAGGTTCGACTCAACCCGAATGGGCCAAAAAGTTAATATATGTAGGTTTGTTAAGACATAAATTTTATTACTTAATATTAATTTTATTTTAATGTCGCCTTTGGCAGATCTTGGAAGGCAGCCACTTGCCCAAGAGCCCGGAGCCCATCGCTCCCATAGCGCCACCTAGCGGAGGTAAGAGGCACTACTACACACATGACATACTAGGAAAACATAATATGTGTGCAACACTCGTAGTTTTAATGAAAAACAAAAAACGGGTGGTTATTGACGAAAGTTTTTTGAAAAATGACATGCTACCTGTATATTAGGTTCATAATAAATAAATAAACGTTCATAATATTAATAAATAAAATACGCTTCACTTTGGAGAAGGCATGGACTTGAGTGACAATATCACCTTATCTACGAAGGTAAATACTTACTTAAAAACTACTAATGTTTAATGACTGACCAATAAATATAGTCAAAATGTCAGTTAATTGACATCCACACTGCAAACATACACCTAAAAAGTCGGTGGTTATAAATACTTCTAACGTCAGCCTTTTTAGTACATCTCTTCTAATGCTGTAATATCCTTTCAGAATCGTTCTACCAACACGCGTACGAAGAACAGCGTCGCCAGTTCGAAACCCAGCAGCACTACAACCAACATCCTATCCCGGAGCCACAACATCAGGTCAGTGGCTAAAAGAATCTTCAATATGTGTACATAATATGTAAAAACATATACATACGTTCATGTAATTTACTGTCTGTTAGCTACTTTCGGAGTGGGCAGAACCTGGGACCATATACTGTAGTACTAGTACAAATTGTAACGACACGCAAGGTACCATTACCAACTAGGCAACTGCGCTCGCGACAATACACTTATATTATATCATTACCTGTTATTATAATATTATTTGACTACCTGGTAAAACATAAGAATATGAGTTTACTTCTATTGACATACATCATCCTTTAATGTTTCTTAGGCCCTTTCGGAGTCGATATAACCTGGGAGACACAACAATCACACCGTGGGTGCTAAAACAGTATACTGTTTTACTAATTCAAATTCTAACGACACGCAAGGTACCGTTATCACCAGTCCTCGCGCCAAAACACTCCTATTGTTTCATGGCTACCTGGTAACACATATCCACTTAGTCGCCTCTTACAACTAGCTGCAAAGAATGTCTAAGTTCTTTTCGTCCCAGACTAGCACCGGACTTACACAATATGTACTTTATGTCTGTTAGTCCCATTCGAACAGTTTTTATAGAATTCAATGATTGATTGAAATCAGTTGTATGAATTACATTCATATGTAAACTTTAGTGATAGTTCGCTGGCCAATACTAAGGCGTATAATATTTACTTCTTTAATTTTATTTGTTAATCAACAAGTAGGAAGTCAGCCATTTGCATTTTATATAACAAAACATACATTTACATTTATTTATGTCCAAATTAGTATGCAAGACATTTTCATGTTTATTAATTGTTTTTTTTTGTTAGCCGCAACACGAAGGAGGTTTGAAGCCTTCTTACTCCAACTGGAGGCCCACAGAACAAGAGGACGACGGACAGGTAATATTCAATACTAATATTATAAAGCTGAAGAGTTTGTTTTTTTGAACGCGCTAATCTCAGGAACTAGTGGTTCGAATTCAAAAATTCTTTCTGTGTTAGATAGACCATTTATTGAGCAAGGCTTTACGCTATATAACATCACCCTGCTACTAATAGGAGCGAAGAATATAATATAAAAATCAAATTATAATTAATTACAGTGCCATCTATGTTTCATGTAATGAAAACTTCTGAAAAAATGTGCCAAATTATTAGATATTGCTTGTAATAAATATGGCTTTTTAAGATGCTGAACTTTGCACTTCATAAATACTATGATTCTTCTATTCGCAAAAATTTTGAGGAGTTAAATCTCTTCGATAATTAATAACTATTTAGACAGTGAGAGAATCCAAAATATTGGTACCAAGGTGACATGTTTTTTATCTTTAGCTGTATGGTATAAACCTACCATAACGTCTAATACTTACGTAACCTGCTATCTGACAAGTTGTTAACAAATAGGTTACATTTCATTGACCTCTTTTGTCATCCATGCGGTGATGAAATTCAGACGACCTCCGTGGCGCGATGGGTTAACCGTCTGAACGGTAATCGTGAGGTCCCGGGTTCGATTCCCGGTGGAGGCAGAATTAAGAACTACGCTTTTCTTCTTTCCAGTCTGGTTGTTGATTATATATGCTAAATATATGTATCTATATATAATAAGTACATATTTCTTAAATTTACGTTGACTAGTACCCTTAACACAAGTCTTAAATGTACTTAGCAAGAAGGTAGTTAAATTGGTGTAATAATGTCCAAATATTATTATTAAATAGCGGCTGTAGCCCAGTGGGTAAGATCTCGGACTTCGTATGAGAAAGGTCCTTGGTTCGAATCCCGACTCTGGCATGTACCAATGAATGAAATATAAATGTGTTTTTCATTTACGTACATAATTCACAGTCGCTAACGGTGAGGGAAAACATCGTGAGGAAACCTGCCTATCTCTCAGGATAGGTAATAGTCAGTGCCTATATACGGCGATACGGTTCACTACCTATCACGTTGGGTGCTGTCTATCTAGTGATACGCGGGCTTCGAATGACCCTTACCTAACATGCCTTCGAAATTTCGGAGATGGGTATTCAAGCCTCTGACTACCCCGCCATAATAAAAAAGGGAGTGTGTATACACAAGTCGTGAAGCGTATGTTATGTTTTATGTTATTATTATTATTGGCTAATAAACCTTCATTTAACAATATGAAATATGTTTGCAGTACCGCGAGAATGAAGTAGAAGATAACCGCAACAACCGCGGGCCTCATACCTTTGGAGAGGGATACGCCTTTGAGTTCCAGGGTTAATTAGGGTATACAGGGCACCAGTGTATAAGATTCTTAGTAATATAGTATAGGTCTCTTTTATATTGAAATGTTTTACGAGGATTGAATGATTTTTTTTGTCACCAATAGATGGCGTTGTAAAGCGACATCTATTGGGGGATAGGAGTATCGTTTGAAATTATAAAACAAGTTGTAAATATTGAAATTATTCATGGTTTGTAGTGTATGTATTATATGGAATAAATTAATATGTTGATAGTATATGTATACATATGTATTCTTAATATTCTAATCCGTCTCAGTTGGTAAAAGTTAGTTTAATAAATGGTAATTAAGTCTATGTTTAAGTATAGATTTAAGATATTCATTCGGTTATTGTGAAATGGGTGCAAAAAGCGATAAATGTGATGGAAACTTATTTTCGATTTATAAAACCAAATAAAGTTTTAAGTTTTATTCTTGTTTTATTATTTTATACCTTAAAATCTGTATAAAGTGACTGGACCTTTTCTAATCCGCATAATTAAATAATAATCTTTATTGAACTTATTTATTTCCTATCAACGTTAAAACTTCACTTTTGATTGTTTTCCTTAATAAGGTCCGTTGAAAGGATAATTCCTGTGCGTGTCTCCAATCCTGTAACAAAATAATAAATATTATTATATAAATCTGTATAACGATGACGTTAGAAGTAACTATAACCGCCGAGTGTGTATGAAGAAGTATATGAGTGTCAATGAAGCGAAAGTAGTTTGTAAGGATCGGGTAAGATGAGGATCTGTAATCTCTGCCTAACCCTCTGCAGGGAAACAGCCGTGATATATCTGGTTCCGTCCACTCCAAAAGAGCCTACCAGTCATTAAAGGACATATTCTTATGTATTTTTTTATAATTGGCAATAGAAACAATAGGAGTCTTATGGCGCGACCGCAGTTGGTAATTGTACTTTGCGTGTCGTTAGAATTTGAACTAGTACCATAGTATACTGTGTTAGTACCCACGGCGTGACTGTATATTAGTCTTATTATCAATCCCTGTGTAGCATATTGCATCTAGTTCAATTAAATAACTATGCTATTAAAAACTAGATGCCTTTACAGTCCTACAATGTTGTAACCAGCTGCCGTTCTTCTCGAATTTCCCATGCGACTAAGAGAAATAAGTATTTTGGTTGTTTTTGAGCAACGCGCTGGCAATGTACAATAAAGGATTAAAAATCGTTTAGTAACTGTATGAAAATTCAATAGGAACAACTAGGGTCACATAAATATGGTGTAGATACATAGTAAATACGCGCCTACGCGAGGACAGAAAATGCGTAATACGCACTGTATTACAATTAAAAATTTTGTAAATTTACTGGGTCTTTGGGGTGGTTTACACTTTGATTAGTGTGAGTGCATGTGATTAGTGACTAGGTGTGGACAGTGACTGATTAGTGCAAGTGATTAGTTGGCGGTGAATGCAGTAGCAAAACTTTCTAGTATTTAACGCCATCTACCGTGCAATAGTCAATAATTATGTCATTTGCACTGCCATCTGTTATCATATAGCGTAGTACGTTTTACCGTTATAACCATCAATCATTAAATAGCGGAACAACTATTTGTATTTGCGTTGATGCCATCCATTAATTAGGTGGCAGGTTGTTCATACTTTATTGAAGTCCCAGATCAATGCTGTAATATTCACAACCACCTGTTCTCTAAATAAAAATCTATGCAATGTATTACTCCTTACTAGTGATAGCTTTATACACACATACAAATCACGCCTGATTCCCTGTAGAGGGGTAGACAGAGATCGCGGATCCCCATTCGTCTCGATCCGACTGACCACTTTCGATAGAATATATAGTTAGTTTTATATCAAGTAAAATTAACTACAAGCCACATACCCCTTCAAGAGTTCGTTCCTCTGGCCCCTGTCCAAGCTATCCAGCATAGCGACATGCCTTTGCGACAGGCGCGCCCTCTGCAAGCTGCTTAACGTCTCCGCCAGACGCTTGCCTGTCGCCGCCGACGCCACTACCGGACGCCCGCGTTCTATCTGGTACCTATGACAATTCACACACATAATAATCATTGTATATATGCTGAGCTGGGACCATTTTACTGGGCAATGACATGCACATGTAGGATTTAATAACTTACTTGCATAAACTTCTTTTCTCTTTTTTTAATTTCCTGTGTGTGTATGTCAATGTGTTTCTATGAATAAAGCTTATTATTATTAATAGTTATTAATATAAACACCCGCGATTTATAATCATTTTATTTACTCGTTTTAACGTCGGGCAAAATAAAGGTAATCAAATATCTTTATTAATTTATCGTGATATGACCCGGTCTCACATAGTTCATAAAATAACAAACATAATGTATTATATATTACATAGTCTTATGATCCCTTTTGGGGTGGACAGAACCTCGGAGATATGATATCTCCTAGGTTTTTTTAGCATAAAAAATGGGTTTGTTATGGCATAATGGAACATGGTGACAGGTTAGACTATCGCTCAATAGAATCCATTGATCCCTAGTCCCTTAGTCGCCTCCTACAACCTGCTAGGAAGAACGGTAGCTAGATAGCATATAAAGTTTACCCTTTTGCTGCGACAATAACTTGCACAAGCTATACCTCCTAGTTCGTAAGTTTGATTTGTAAAATGTTTGTATTGTGTATGTTTTTGTTGCTGTAAATAAATGCTTTTATTATTATTATTATTATTAAGTTGAAGATTAATCTAAGCATTCTTATGATTAAAATTTTGCTAAAAATATATTTAATACAAGTTTCACATATTATTCGCTCTAAACTTTATCAAATTATTATTATTGACTCAATAATTCAATATACATAATATAATAATTTATATTAACATAATATTATTGGTTTGGGTGCTGTTGGAGGATCAGTGATGCAGCTTAATTGCATCAAATATTGAAACAGCACCTTTTCACTGCGTCAAGTGCCTACTCCTTAATATTATTGTTGTTGTATCAAAGTGTGCATATAATAGAGTTATGTCGTAATGTATAGAAGCTGGGAATAATTTTTTTCCTTTCTTTTTATTCCCAAAATTGGAATTGTTATTAAGATACTAAAACCGAAAAATCTTATTGTAAAATAAATATCACATGTAATAATAATAATAATATTTGGACATTATTACACCAATTGAACTAGCCCCTTAGTAAGTACATTTAAGACTTGTGTTAAAGGTACTAGTCAACGTATATTTAAGAAATGTATACATATTATATATAGATAGATACATATATAGCATAAATAATCAAAGACCAGACTGGAAAGCAGAAGAAAAGCGTAGTTCTTAACTCTGTCTCCACCGGGAATCGAACCCGGGACCTCACGATTAGCGTTCAGGCGTCTAACCGAACGCGCCACGGAGGTCGTCATTGTTATAAACAAACTAAAACCAATTATTGAATACCTTTTATAACGAAAAATCTTCTTGTAAAATAAATATCACATATATCTTAATTTATTAACACACATACTTGACGAGCACTTGAGCGGGAGTGACTCCTAACTCCTCAGCTATCTGCCTGACCCTGGCATCTTCAAGCTCCCTTGGTCGATCGCTGGTCTCCGAACTCCTGGCCAGCCCCAGCACCCCGTAGGATTGCAGACGCACCCTGAAGCCTTCACAGAAATGGGACAGCTTCTCTTGGTTTAGGTAGGGGTGGCATTCCACCTGTAAGTAATGAAAATTTTTATTTATAAAAGTGATGAAGATTAGAGATAGTATGACCTTCTCCAACTAATCATACAAGGGAAGATCCAGGGCAGGAGAAAGCCTGGTAGAAGAAGAATATCTTGGCTGCGAAATCTACGCGATTGGTACAACAAAAGTACTAGATCGCTGTTCCGTGCGGCGGTGTCCAGATTGCAAATAGTCCTAATAATTGCCAACCTCCGGAAAGAGACGGCACCTTAAGAAGAAGAAGATGAAGATTAGTTATTTATTTTATCGATAGATGGCGTGTTAATAATAATTTATCGTTCAATTGATAAATATTAAAGAGTAATGTTAATGCCATGGTGTCTCATATTCAAATATAAAGAGAAGTGTTCTTATAACAATTATAACATTTGGACATTAATACAACAATTGAACTAGCCCCTTGGTAAGTACATTTAAGACGTGTTAAGGGTACTAGTCAATGTATATTTAAGAAATATATACACATTATATATAGATAAATACATATATAGCATATATAATCAACGACCAGACTGGAAAGCAGTAGAAAAGCGTAATTCTTAACTCTGTCTCCACCGGGAATTGGGACCTCACGATTAGCGTTCAGGCATCTAACCGATCGTGCCACGGAGGTCGTCAAAACGTAAAAATAAACGTCACATACACATTTACGACTCTACTTCCCCAACGGGATGGGCAGAGACTATTTATCTTCTCAAACAATCTTTTGCCTGACTCACACACATTAACCTTCTCATACATGCTCTTCTCTTCGTCCCACTGCCTACCGCTTTGAGAAGAATATTTAACCCATGGAGTCATTAATAAGTGGAGTGGGTCTTACGCAATATTTGTATGGAAACTAGCGTGGGATAACGCGGGGTGAAACGAGGTACGCGGGAAGGAGGGGAGATATTACAACCAATCAAAACACTGCATCGGCCAATCAAATCAGGTATCTTCTTTCTACTACACATTCTTAGACTCCGCACCAATTAAAACACGCCATTTGGACTCCGCACCGCGTAACGGGGACCGCTCCTTACGCCGGGTCCTCTTTATATTTGGTTCGTGTGTAATAATGTATGTAGTGTGAAGAACAGAAGAGCATGTATGAGAAGGTTAAATGTGTGAGTTAAGCAAAAGAGATTTGTCGCCCGTTCCAGGAGATGATAGTCTCTGCCTCTCCCGTCGGGGATGTAGAGGCGTGAATATTGTACATACATACATACGCTTCACGACTTGTGTATACACACTCCCTTTTTTATTATGGCGGGGTAGTCAGAGACTTGAATGCGCATCTCCGAAATTTCGAAGGCATGTTAGGTATGGGTCATTCGAAGCCCGCGTTTCACTAAAACAGCACCCAACGTGATAGGTACTGAACCGTATCGCCGTATACAGGCACTGACTATTACCTATAGGGCAGGTTTCCTCACGATGTTTTCCCTCACCGTTATATGTTTACAATATTGTCATACAGTATTATCCTATTCTTCTTCCTGTACCCACCTGGTTGACCACAGGCAGAATCCGTCCCTTGTCACAAACCCTGGCTACCTGCTCTTCATTGAAATTGGCCACCCCGAGGCTCCTCACCAACCCCAACCGCACCAGCCCCTCCATACCGCACCAGGCGTCCAGGTAGTCCCACTCGGAGTATTGGAGGACGTTCGCCACTCTCGGGTAGGTGGCGCCACCTTCCTGTAAAAGTAATAAAAAAAAATCCTTTTATTCACACTAGACGCAGTAATACATATACACAAATAGAGAAAAGAATTAATTATATAATAATTTACATTAATGGAACCAAGCGCACATGGCAACCCCGCGCAAGTGTGAATAGGGTTTGTCTCAGCTAATGTTGATTGTGTGAAATTCACACTGCCAACGAACTAATGAACAAGTTAATAAATTAACTGTGGCTGGAGGCTTGAGTGTTCGAAATTTCGAAGGCGTGTTAAGAGGTATAAGTCACTCCACTGAAAAATGATTAATTTTTTTCTATGTCTTATTAGAACACCTACTATGATAAATTAAAGTATGCCAAAACAATGCATTATATTCATTTTCGACATCATGTTTCATAGAGACTAATAATTTCTGTAAATACAGCTTAAGACCTAAACAATCGATCGACATGGTTCCTAAGAACAAATCGTCGTAAGTATCTCTTAATAGTTTCAAAGATTTCCCATACTGACAGTTTTGAATGCGCCACCCTGCATATTTGTTAAATATACGTTGACTAACCCTTAACACAAGTCTTAAATGAACTTACCAAGCTAGTTCAATTGGAGTAATAGTGATTAATAACTATCGGGACTTATCATTATTAATCATGAGTATAAATCGCGAATCTCTTAAAACTATTAATAATCATGGTGTAATAGTGTCCTTAATATTATTAATACTAGTGACCCGCTCCGGTTTCGCACGGGTATAAAATATATATCCTACTCCACTATTTAATGGATGTTATTATACAAACAAACCTTCCTCTTGAATCACTCTATCTATTAAAAAAAACCGCATCAAAATCCGTTGCGTAGTTTCAAAGATAAGCATACAAAGGGACATAGGGACAGAGAAAGCGACTTTGTTTTATACTATGTAGTGATGTTTTTATACTTGTGAAGAAGAAGACTTGTTGAGATGTCTTCCCGCGACCACGGCCTATGCAACTGGGTCGAAACGTCGGGCAAAATAAAGGTATTCACATATCTTTATAAATTTATCGTGTTTTGACCCGGTCTCACATAATTAATAAAATGAGTATAAATCGCGAGTGTTTAAAAATAACTATGTAGTGATTATTCTGCAACTGACCTTCAAGCTGACAGGGTTGTGAATGAGGTACAGGTCAAAGTAGTCCAGCTGCATGTTCCGCAAGGAGTCTCTGCAGGCCGCCTCCACCAGGTCTGGTCTGTGGCAGGTGCTCCACACCTTAGAGGTTATGTACAGCTCTTCGCTAGAATTAAAATTTACATTTTCGTGATCTTATTACTAGGTTAAAAGAAAAAACTTTTTCACTGACGCTATCTAGTGGTAGATGTGTGAAAGTTCTTCCAATTAACATGCATTTAAACATGAACATTCATTACCACAAATGAAGATTTTTAATTCTATGAATAAAATATTGCTATATACAAATAAATCCTGCATACTAAACTTACTTCCTCCAAATCATCACTAAATGGCGTCCTGATACTTTCAAACTAGGTGTTAGCATGATTGTATGAAGCTGGCGCCCTAATACTTTTAAACTAGGTGTTACTATAATCGTGTGAAGCCACAAGATACTGTGAGTGTAGTGTGTAGATCGCGTGTTATTGATAAAAACGTAGCAGTGAGGGTAGTCAGAGAAGAATCTGACAGGGCGCTGCGGTGAAGACGAATCGTCGGGTTAATAAAGGTAACTTTATTATATAACAACTTCCTCGATAAGTCCCGTTAGTTATTAATCATGAGTACTTATAAGTCGCGAATCTCTTAAAACTATAAACTAGGTGTTGTTTGGAATTCCATCATTATATATATACACCCGCAAAGTATACCTAACTTTTGCTCATATATCCTTACATGTGTACATAAGGTCAATAGTAAATAAGTATGTCTTACCGTTGCACTGTCCCATCTTCAATCTTCTCCTTCAAGGCCTCTCCTAAGACCTGTTCGTTGCCATACACGCTGGCAGAGTCAAACGCCCTGTACCCTAACTCTATGGCTGCTGACACCACGTGCTTCAGTAATCTGGGGTCCAGCTGCAATTTATTCATTACATTTATACGCAACGTTTTTACATATGCAGGTACTTTTCTAGCCATTGACTTTAAAAACGAAATTTTCATTTACGCACATAATTTATAATCGCTAACGGTAAGGGAAAACATTCTAATGTAACCTGCCTATCCCTGGGGATAGGTAATAGCCAGTGCCTATAAATAGTTGGGTGCTGTCTATTTAGCCATTTTTTGTTTGTTTTAGTTTAGTTATTCAAACTACATGCCTAAACCGTTATTCGACCTTAGGTCCTCTAAGAAGAAGTCAGAAGTTTTCCCCTCTAAGCTACAGCCGCTATGAACAAACAACAAACTAATGCATTGTAGGCACAATAATACTTTAGTAGCGATACGGTAATATTTCAGTGGCCGTAATTTGACACTTTTCGTACTCTACTAACAAATTTAGGCCACCGAAGCGCTACTGTAGTAATTTTGTGCCTACAATGGATTAGTGGAGTAAGGCCCCTGAACTGAATCAAATAAAGCCATACTTACATCTCCAGTATCCAGCGATATAGCAGGTATGGTAGACCCGTCATTCAACTCAAAGTACTCCATATAATCGAGTGAGGTGTCACCATACCTATGCCTCGCGTCTTTGAGTTCTGCTATCCTGGTTTGCAAGAGGTGTTCTGCGTTTATGTCTAGGTGGATTTTGGGTGGTTGACCCTGAGGTTTCGTCTCTATAGGATCTAGTTCTTTGGCGGTTAAACCTCTCTGAAAGTAAATATAATAGTAGTTAATATGTAAAATATTTCATACATACATACACATCACGCCTGATTCCCTGTAGATTGGTAGGCAGCATCACGGATCCCCATTTGTCCCGATCCTGACAGACCACTTTCGCTTTATTGACATTCATACATCCTCTCATACACTCTCGGCGGTTATAGGTACTCCTAACGTCACCTTTTTTCAATATGGCGTCTACTAATAATAATAAAATATTTCATACGTACTCAAATAATAATTTTGTTTACTATATTATGAGACCGGGTCTTGTCACGATAAAATTATAACGAGAAAATAAAGTGGGTAGGCCCCGCGACCACGGCTTATGAATCTGGGTCAAAAATTCGGCTGATTTAAGGTATTTTTATTTAATTTTATCGTGATAAGAACCGTAAATAAAATGAGTAAAAATGACGAGTGTTTAAAAATAACTCATAATATTACTCGAATTGAAATCATAAATTGTTCTTCTTCAATGTTCTTTCCTAGAGGCTTCAATGAATTGAAATTGAAGCCTCTAGGAAAGAACATTGAAGGTACTAGTCAACGTATATTTAAGAAATTTATACTTAACATGTAATCATTTAGGATCCTAACTTATAATTTATATTATAATGTATAATTAATATTTTAGCATGATGTATAAAATATATAAAATTGTTTTTTTAATGTAAGCGATAATATTTTTGTCCGAATGAAAACATTTTATCCAAGTAAGTCTAATACTAGCGTAGAGTCGAACCGAAACAAAGCGACAATCCAAAACTTTATATGTCAAAATACAATCTTTTCTTCACTGTAAAATGCATATATTACCGCTAAAAACTAAACTAAAGCTATGCGAATATGGATCCGATGAAAGCTAGGCACTTTTTAAAATGTCAAAAGTAATGTGTTATTTATGCTTTTGAGTTAAGGTTGAATTTGTTACGTTCAGTTTCGAATTGGCGCTTAGTTTCGACTGTAGTTTAAATTGACCCTTACAGTTTGCTTTACGAAATATTTAAATTATAACCAACGTCTATTTACTAATGCTGCCTCTAAATTAAGCTATGTATCTTCATTAAAGTCAAAGTCAAATGTTTTTATTCAATATAAGTACAAGTACACTACATTCATTGAAAGTCAAAACATTTGCCTGACACTGGTTGTCTCTTGGCATTGTAATTCTACCGTTGCACATTGCGTAATAATTAAGATCTAGCGGTACTTAATTCAAAATTCGAAGTGTTTCTTACATGAATGAAACCCATTTAAATCGATTCATAGATAATTGATCTATTGATATGTTAACATACAAATGTCATAACGCTTCAATGAACTTAATGATGAGCCAACAAACATTATCTTTCCGCAGTACAATTTTTATTATTGTTTTCATACTAATTTACGGTCATAGTTGACAAGGTGTATATTGCTTTAAATATAAAAATAAGTTGATTAAAGTTAATTAAGTGGTTTATGTGTATTAATCACCTTACAATAAGGTAAGTTTTAATTCTACTATGCATATATATTTGTATTTATAGCGTTAAATTTCAATTAAGCCGTAAACAGGTTTTTTAACATGAATCACACAGTTTGTGTTTAGAAACAAAAAAATGTTCATTAGATATCGCTCAAATATTACTTTTATAGTAATGTTTATTTAATGATGCAAAGATTAACAGCAAATATAGACCCCGCCTTCCGCCTCTTCAACACTTTATTTTAAAAGTTCGTAGTCTGGGAGAGTATTGTGTTTTTTTCGGAATAGCAAATATTACACTTTTCATGTTTTATTTGGACTCATATGGAAGACCTTTAGGTGACATTGGTTAATTTTCTTTATTGGCTTATAAAGAGCTATAAATAATTATTGTTGGCACTTTTCTGTAGCTCCACAACCTCATATTCTACTTTTGAAAGAAAAACCTCCTGTCTGAATTTCCTGGTTTAAATTAACTAGGTGCCTTGTAGGGAATGTAAATAGATAACTTCATACATATCAGGTTAGTTTAACTATGATGTATTTTGTAATTTCAACAGAAACGATGAAACAAAGAGACATTTTTGAGCTGTGGCACCAAGCTGATAAGAGTTGAATACAGAGATAATACCAAAAGAGATGAATACAGAATTAACTCGCACACCTTTGAAAGACATGTATTTTTTTGGCATATCACCACTTCATTCGTGGGTTCGTAGTTATGAGTGTCTTTTGCATATTGCCTACAAATTAGATATCAAAAAATGGCAGAGTAGGTTACAGTCAAACAAAGATTCTATAGCTCAAAGAAAAAAACGTTTCAAGAGCGTTTTTTTGCTGAAATGGGGCTTTTAGTTGATATGCCCAAGCAGTCGACAGGCAATACAAATGATGGTAATAGTGCCAGACGTTTCTTCAGGAATGCTGAGCTCTCTACTGAAATAAGAGACAGGCATCAACTTAGAGCTGATAAATCGGTTTCGTGTTATTTTGGAAACATTGTCTTGTGATCTTGAAATAGATGCAGAAAAATTTGCTGTATATGCCAATGAAACAAGAAAGCTGTACTTAAAATATTACTATTGGTATTATATGCCAGCTAGCGTACACAAAATCTTAGTTCACGGGAAGGAGGTTATAAAAACATGTGTTTTACCTTTAGGGCAGCTTGCTGAAGAGGCGCAAGAAGCAAACAACAAAGAATATAGAAGAAATCGGGAAAATTTCAGTAGAAAAACGAGTAGACAAGATACGAATAGAGACGTTCTGAATCGATTTCTGCTAGCTTCCGATCCTTACATCTCAAGTAAATTTTGCCAACACAGATATCGCCATGCTGTACCAAAAGAAACTTTACAGTTACTGAAAACTCCTACTGTAATTTCTGAAGAAGAACTGGCCGATTCTCTGACTGAATTAGAAGACGAGGAAGATTTCAAATAAAATTATAAAAGCTAATATTTTTCATCCTTTTCATATTTTTTTATATTCTTATACACTCTGACTTATAACTCAGACTTATAACTTTTAGATAATGTACTTTACGAGTATTAAAACTCATGTTTCAGTCGTTTTTAATTAAGTAATAATATCCAAATATTTTTAATTTTTTCTTAAAAAAATATATATTAATCTTTCACATGGAACTGATCTAAAATAGATTTATTTGTAAATTATGTTTGTTAAAATATGATATTTTATAATTAAAAATGTTTGAATTTGACAGTGTTCCTCCTAAAATTGATTTTATTGAAAATTATAATAAAGTTCCGCTAGATATTGATTTTATCACACTGTGCGTTGGTTCGGAAGCCCTGGCTCGGAGAAGAACCAACCAGAAACTCCGGCTTTCTGGATTTTTTATTATAAAAGTGAAATAAATTCAATGATATCTAAATTGACTTCTGCACAAATTAATAACCTATCCCTTGACAGCTTTAGAAAAAAAACAGATTAATTTATTTTCTATTAAAAAATCAGAAACCATTTACAAGGAATAATTTATTAAATAATGTACTAACCTCAAAGAGCGCAATTTTCTCCGACACAGATTTTCGTCTAGGCATTTCCTTCGGATTAATAGAAGTTCTATTTTGCACATTGACTTTTTCCGTCGTTATATTCTTCACTATATCCGAAATTTTTCCTTTGAGTGAATCGCCTAATTCTAATTCGACTGCAGATTTAGACCTGGTCAATTTAGTTTCAGGTTCTGTACTTAACATCCTTTGAATATCCAATTTACCTATATTTAATTCTGGATCCACTGGTTTATAATTCTCTATATTATGCTGAGTTTCCTTTATTTCTTTCACAGATGGCGGGACTGTTGGTTTTAGTTCTGGTTTTGGTACTTTTAATTCTTTTTGTACAGGAATTTTTGGCTGGATATTTTCTTTAGGTGCTGCTTTAACAAATGTTATATCACCTAAGTCGCTTTTATCATCTACCCGTAGTGGTGATGCTTTAATAACTTCAGCAATGATGGAAGGTTCCTTTGGCTTGACGATTTCGTTGGTTTTGTTCCTAGGTATTTCATCGGGTCTGTAGCTTTTGAAAGATGGACGCGCGTTAGGCGCCTGAGTACTGATGTTCTGGAAAAAATCAGAGATCGGTTACGTAGTGTAGAATAAATATGGATATTTAAATTATGCTGGTAAAACTTCTTATAAAATATTAAGCTATCTTTAATCAACATAAACATACGATTTACGACTTGTGTATAGTCAGAGGCTTGAGTGCCCTCTCCGAAATTTAGGTATGGGTCACTGGAAGCCTGCGTTTCACTAGATAGACAGCGTCCAACGTGATAGGTATTGAACCTTGTCACCGTATATAGGCACTGGCTATTACCTATCCCGAGGGATGTTTTCTCTTGTCGTTAGCGACTGTAAATTATGTACGAAAATTAAAAAAATTTCAAACAAAACAAATTGGTTAATGTGATATTACATTAAATCTTTGTGATATAAAGAAGCTCACTTACTTAACAAATCCATTAACTACTTCTCAAAGAAATACCCTTTCACCCAAACTTAAAACCTTAACTGAATATAAGAAGATAACCTTTTACGAACCTCAAACAATGCTATTTTGGAGAGCACAGACTTCTTTTTAGGCAATTCTTCTGGAGGTATCGGAGATGGTTCCTCATGTTCTTTCGGCACTTTGTCATCATTGATGATATTAGAAATCAAAGGCTTTAGTTGTCTCTGGTTTAAGTTAGCTGACGATAGTTTATCAATATTATAATTTTGCTCATCAGGTAAAGGATTTTTGTTTTCTTGTTCATTACGATGTTTTGGAATGTCTTTTATTACATTCATCATAGGATGGTTTTTATCATCTTTGAAGTTATCTAAATTTTCTATGGGATTGACTCGATTCAACAAATCCTCTGTTTTAATCACGTGGTAATTTTCGTTAGCAACATCTTTTGTAGCTTCTCTTTCTGGTTTATGTTTATCTGATTTAATGGGAGTATTTGATACTGGAAGTCTGGCATCTTGCTTTAATGAGGGATCAGGTAACTTATCTTTTTTAATATCTTGTTCTACAATTTTCTTTTCTGGTTTGTGTAATGGTTCATCCAATGTGTTAGGTACTTTATTGTCACCCATTTTGTCTGCCTTGAGTGGTAATCGGGGTTCAGGGTCATTTTCAATTACCTTAACTGTGTCGCTGGGAGCTTCATTTATATTTTTATTTTTCGGTGTGAAATGCTTTCTTAACGTTTCTTTAATCTTTTCACCAAGAACTCTCTTTGGTGGAGGTGCTTCTATTTCTTTGTCTTCTGTAGTATGTATTTTATTATCTTTATTCTCAACAGGAGTCTCTATATCAATTTTAATAACGTCATGTTCTTTTGCTATTAGACGATTAGGTTCTCTTGATATTTCTTCTTTCTTTGGAACACGTGGCATAACATTATCGGGTGTTGGTTTTGACACAACATTTGGTTCCTCGTTCAATATTTGGTCGTCTTTAGCAGGTTGTCCACTGTTTGATAAAGAGTTTCTTGGTTTAGGTATAGCTGATACTTTATTATCCTTTTGAACAGTCACTTTATCTTTCACTGAAACATCTGGTTGCTTTTCAGAGTCTTTCGGAATAGGTACATGCTCTTTTGTTGGAGTTTTTGGTATTATAGGCATCGGTTTATCACTTAAAGTCTTTTCCGGTGGCGGCAATACTAAATTTTCTACTTTCTTGTCACCTGGCAACTGTTTATCATTAAAATGTGCTACGTTCTTATCTTTTTGGATAGGTAGTTGCGATTTAGTTTCTTTTGGTGCATGGAAACCGGCTTTTTTAGGTTCAACATTTGACAGTGGTGACTTTGGTGGAGGATCACTTTTAACGACTTTCGAATCTTGATTAGTTTTATCAAGTGGCTTACTATTATGTACTGGTGATGGATTGGGTTTTCCTTCGTCTTTGTCTGAAGAAGGTTTAGTCACATCTGTTAAGATTTCTTTTACAGGTTTTGGTTCATCCTTCTTATCAGCAATTTTTGATACAGGTATCTTGACGTCTTCATACTTTGATGCCTGTAATTGATCACTCTTAATATCGTTACTGAATGGATCTCTAACTTCGTCTTTATGTATTTTATTGTCATCTGGTTGGTTCGCCATAGGTGGTAGTCGAGGTTCAGGGTGTATCGTATTATCATTTTCAATTACGTTGACTTTCTCGTTAGAAGCATCATCAGTCTTTTTGTTGTTCGGTGTTAAGTGTTTTTTCAACGTTTCTTTAATCTTTTCACCGATATGTTTCTTTGGTGGCGCTTCTGATACTTGATCGTCGGTATTATTTATTTCATTATCTTTTTGTTCATTGGGAGGTTCTTTATTATGCACTTCTTCGCTAGCTCTTGGAACATCAGATTCTTTTAATATTTCATCTTTCTTTGGCATAATTGGAAGAACCTCGTGAATCGGTTTCGATATAACGATTGGTTCCTTGTTCTTTATTTTGTCGTCTTTGGCAGGTTTTTCGTTGTTAGTTAAGGAGTGTCTCGGCTTAGGAATAGCTGATTCTTGTTTATCTTTGACTGGAGTATTTTGGTGATTTTGCAATTCTTTTGGACTGGGTATATGCTGGGGGACTGGTGTTTTTGGTAGTATCGGCTTATCACTCACAATCTTTTCCTGTGGCGGTAATACAACAGTTTCTGCTTGTTTATCATCTGGCCGTAGTTTAATATTTTCAGGTTTCACATTCGTATCTTGCAGAATGGGAAGTTGAGATTTAGTTTCTTCTGGTGTATTTAAACTGGTTTCTTTAGGTTCAACATTTGACGGTGGTAGCTTAGGTGTAGGTTCACTACCTTTAAGAACTGTTGACTCTTGGATAGCTTTATCGACTGGTTTTTCTTGGGTAGTATTATCTTTTACGGGTGATGGATTAAGATTTGCATGGACTTTGTCAGGGGACGGTTTGCTCACATCTCTTGCAGTTTCTTTTACCGGTTTTTGTTCATCTGTCTTTTCGGTAGCTCTTGATACAGGGGGAATTTTAACTTCCTCTTGCTTTGGTGGTGGCACAGTCAATTGGTCTCTCTTAGTATCTCTAGCTTCGTCTTTTTGTATTTTATTGTCATCTGTTTTCTGCACCATGGGTGGTAGCCGTGGCTGCGGATGTAGGCTATCATCATTTTCAATTACATTAACTTTGACAATAGGAGCTTCATCAGGGAGGTCATTCGAATCTGTCTTTTTGTTATTCGGTGTTAAGTGTTTCCTTAACGTATCTTTAATCTTCTCACCCAAGTCCTTCTTTGGAGGTAAAGCTATTGATTCTTGATCATCCGTATTGTTTATTTTATTATCTTTTCGATCACTAGGAGGTTCTTTATTATCCACGCGTTCTTTTGCTTTAGGAGGTTGAGGTTTAGTTTCTTTCAATGGTTTGATATTTGATGCTAGTGGCTCATTAGTTTTAAGAAGTTTTGGTTCTTGGACGAGCTTATCTTTTATCGGTGTTTCATTTTGTTTTTTATTGTCATTGTCAGATTTTTGTACACCATCTTTTGGTACTCTTACATTTATTTCTGTTTCTTCTTTGAGTGGGATAACAGGATTTAGCGGTATTCCTTCATTGTCCGGAGTTTTTTGTTCTTTTCCTGCAGCTATTTTCTTACTTATAGAAGATTTTATATCTTTTATAGTTTGTTTTAACGATTTATCACGTTTAGCGTCTTCTGGTCCTTCTTTGGAATCATGAGAGGATTTCTCATCGTTTGGTTTCGATAGATTTTTATCCTGTTTATTAGCAATCGGTATAACAGGTACGTCTTCTTTGTTTGGTTGATCTTTTTCGCTTCGTATTATATTTGGTAAAGAAGGACTAGAATGGATATTACGCGGAGCTTGCTCATTCTTGTCTTTGGACCTTAAGGGTTCTCTTTCGCCTACGCTTGTATTAGTAGTCCGTTTATCTTCCTTCTTAATATCAGGCTTAGCATCTTTGCCTTTCTCTTTTGGATCGGCTTCACTAGTTTTATAATGTATTACCGCAGGTGGCTGCTTTTCTGCTGGTTTAGTTCCTGGTGACACTTTTTCTGCTACCTTGACAGGTATAGAACTATTTGGTTTCTCTTTTGATACAGGTATATTTGATTTCACTTCTGGCTTCTTACCTTCAACAGGTTTTTCGTCTAACTTTTTCAATGGTGTAGGAGTTTTATTGTTACTATTTTCATTGATTTTATCTTTCGGTGTACCTATATCTTTGTTATTGTCTTTCTTATCAGGAGTTAGTTTATCTTTTATTTTATCTTTCAGTGTGGTGGCAATTGATTTCTTGTCAGGTTTGAGACTCTCTTCTTTGTTAATATCTTTTTTATCTAGTGGTGGCTTACCTCCTTTTAAAGGTTCATCTAGATTACGATTTTCGATTCTATGTACTTCCAGCGGCTCACAGCCAAATGGTGATATTGTATCATCAAGCCTAGTTCTAGGTTCCGAAATGGATGACTTTTGCTGTGGTTTGGGTAGTAAGTCATTATTTTTGATTTCAGTAGTCTTTTTGTTGGGCAATACGTCACTCTCTTTGGGTTTAGGCTTTTCTGTATTGGGATTTGTTATAACTATAGGTTTATCTTCTTTCTTTGTGGATTCTGGTATAAAATCTTTCCGTGGAGCCGCGTGAGGTACACGAATTTCGCTCTTTTCTGGTGTCAATTCTTGCATACCTGGTTTTCTAGGAGGATTATCCTTTTTGTCGTCAGTTATATTGGTTTTGACAGTACTGTGTATTACAGTTATAGAAGTTTTTGTAGGTTGTACAGTATCTGTATGATCACTTAGTTTATTTTTGTTATGTTGTAAGTTTTCTACAGGCAACTTAGAAGGCTGATCTTCTTTATTTAGTTTTGGAATGTTTTCGTCATTTTTATCAGGTGTTTGTGGAGATTTTATGTCGTCTTTGGGTGATGTCTCGCTAATAATAACATCATCTTTATCATTGCTTGTCTTAACAACTTCTACTCTTTTAATAACTACAGTTGGTTCATTGTCTATGGTTGTTTTTTCTATCTTTTCAATCTTAGTTGTACCTTTTTGTGTAGTTACTTCTTCGATTCTCGTCTCTAGCGGTGGGCTATTAATGTCACTCTCTTTAACATTTTCCAACACACTTACTTGAATATTTTGTGTAATAACAACAGTTTTAGTGTTATCTGAATTAGATTCTGTAGTCGTTACGGTTATGACTTTTTTATTATCCCCATCATTTTCTACTTTCACAATTTCTTTATTTTTATCCGTATCTTTTACTAACTCAGGATCAAAAGCTTTGACCAACAAAGGGTGCCCAGTTTTATTGAAATCCGATCTCTTGAACATCAAAGCATCTATTAAAGACACACTTTTCTTCAAAGAATTATTCTTGCTATCACTCTTCTTATTCTGTTCATCCGAATTCTGCCTCAGAACTGGCATTTTGCTATCCACTGTCTTATCATCAGCTATATTTTCCAACGAAATAGGCTCAATCTTACCCTCTTCGTAAGCTAGAATGATTTCGTTGAAACTCTGGTGTAATTCTTCTTCGTCCATTCTGGATTCTAGGAGAAGAGAGTCATCAATGACAGGTGGTGACTCCGGGTCTACCATCTCCTCGTACATCCTCTGGAACTGCTCTTCTGGCACTTGGGCAGTGATGGGCTTGGAGAAGTCGTGGTGCTCAGGAGTGTTCACTGGAGTGGTGATGTCTGACTTTCTGTCAGGTATCTTAAGTTTCTTGAGGTCCTGTAAGAGTTATTTGTATTATTTTCGTGTTTTGAGAAGGAAATGTTAAAGGCAAAAGACAAACGCGTTCACAACCATTAACCCTTGCGGGGTAGTCAGAGGTTCAGGTGTCCAATCTCGGCAATTGCGAAGGTAGTAATTCTATGGCCACCTCGAACCCACGTGTTGACCAGATAGTCAATACTCAATATGACAAGTGGTAAGCAATGTCGCCATTTACAAGCACTAACTATTACCTGCTCGGGGAACAGGTAGGTTTTGGTATGTTACAGATATGCCTTTACAACTAAGCCAGATATTACTCTGTTATTAGTAAAATTATTCGTTGTATGAAATGCCAACATGACACTTTAGTTAGATATCAAAATTATCTCAAATGTACTTATATTATTCTTAAACTTTATTATACTCATTTAAGCTGTCATTGTATTAACTACATACATACATATACATTCACGTCCTTCAATCCCTTTCGGGATGGACAAAACCTCGGATATTTAGTATCTCCTAGGTCAGTTTTAGCATAAATATTAGGGTTGTGATGTCATATAGAACATTAGTGACAGGTTTCTAACTCATCCCCCAATTGATCTATTCCCTATTCCCTTAGACGCCTCCTATAATATACCGGGAAGAACGGCAGCTAGTTAGCATTCATTTAACCTCCCAGATAACAAGGGGAAACTTTAATATATATTAACTAGCGTCCCGCTCCAGCTTCGCACGGATATGAAATATATGGCCTACTCCACTATTTAATAGATGTTATCAAACATATAAACCTTCCTCTTGAATCACTCTATCTATTAAAAAAACCGCATCAAAATTTGTTGTGTAGTTTCAAAGATTTAAGCATACAAAGGGACATAGGGACAAAGAAAGCGACTTTGTTTTATACTATGTAGTGATGATATTCTATAATCTGAAAAGAAATTATTTCTAACAAGGTACCGCTTATATTTGCATTTTATCTGACTCACAGGTTTCTTCTGTTTCTCTTCGTTCTTCGTGATCTTCTTTTTAAAGTTCTCCACGCTCTGCTTCAGTCTGGGGATCTTGGTTGGTTGCGCTGGCGGAGGTTCTGCAAACAATAATTACATAAAAGAAAGAAAAAAAATACTTTATTCACTGCATATTTACATTAGAACACAATAAAAAAAACATTACAACAATAAAATGGAAACCTTGATGCAGTGAAAAAATAAAAGACGAAAATAAAAGACGTTACTAATAGTTAAGCATTGATGTATGTAAATGTAAAACTATATAGTTCTAAAGATGCATTCACGCATTTGAGTATACATTCACGTTTTCTAATCCATTTCGTGGTTAACAGAATATTGGTGACAATAATATCTAAAAAGCTATGCATTCACTTTGAATCATCAGTGACAGATTGCTAGCCCATCGCTCAATAGCTTCTTTTATTTGGCCCTTTATCCTATAATAGCGGTGATGCCATGACTAGTTAGCATTTTTCTACGTCTCATATTAATTCGGGGTATAATAACAGTAATATATACGTCTCATGTCCTTAACTTAAGTATATGAGTGTCTTGGTTAATACTTGGAAAGAAAATGAAGTTTTATGATTTTCTATGTACATTTTCGCAATGCAAAAATTCATTTGCAAAATGCACCAAATACAAGCGATAGAAAAAAAACATGAGGAAACCTGCCTGTTGCCAGAACGCGTAACAGTCAATGCTTGTTAATGGCAACACAGCATTGCACCTGTCACATTGAGTACTAATCTACAAGGATTCGAGGTGGGTTCCATTACTACCTTCGCAGTTGCGGGGATGGACATGCGAACCTCTGTTTCAAGGCTTAATGTTAGTACAAGCGCTTATCTTTTATCTATAACTATCGATTGTATATAAAGAGGTGTATGGATAACAATGAAGCGAAATTCTATTGCCGAGATAATAGCAAAGAAATGGATTATCGTGATCTTTGCGTATTCATCTGTGTACTAGATATACATACATACAATTGATGTATATGTATGTATAACGGTGAGGGAAAACATCGTAAGGAAACCTACCTATCTCTCGGGATAGGTAATAGCCAGTGCCTAAATACGGCAACACGGTTCACTACCTATCACGTTGGGTGCTGTCTATCTAGTAAAACGCGGGCTTCGAATGACCCATCCCATACTCAAGCCTCTTACTACCCAGCCACAATAAAAAAGGGAGTGTGTATACACAAGTTGTGAAGCGTATGTATGTAAGATATGTCTTACCATTGTTCTGCTCAATAATGGTGGCTGTTCTCTCCGTTTCCTTAGGATTAGGTGGATGATCGAGCTCTGTCTGAAATTTAAATAAAGAATAAAATTAGTACCACATATATTGGTAAGTATGTAAGTAGTAAGTAGAAGGAATATAATAATAATAATATTTGGATATTATTACAGCAATTGAACTAGCTCTTGGTAATTACATTTAAGACTTGTGTTAAGGGTACTAGCCAACGTATATTTAAGAAATGTATACATATTATATATAGATAAATACATAAATAGCATATATAATCAAAGACCAGACTGGAAAACAGTAGAAAAGCATAGTTCTTAACTCTGCCACCACCGGGAATCGAACCCGGGACCCCATAATTAGCGTTCAGGTGTCTAACCGATCGCGCCACGGAGGTCGTCAAAAAGAATATTAACTACTGCCTGAGTCTTGCCGCGACCATTGCTGCAACTGGGTCGAAACGTCGGGTAAAATAAAGGTATTTATATCGTTATTAATTTATCATGATACGACCCGGTCTTGCATAGTAAATAATAATAATAATATATTTATTGAGACATCCACATCAATTACATACAATAGAACTCATAGACAATAATTGGATTACATAAACATAACATACGCTTCACGACTTGTGTATACACACTCCCTTTTTTATTATGGCGGGGTAGTCAGAGGCTTGAATGCCCATCTCCGAAATTTCGAAGGCATGTTAGGTATGGGTCATTCGAAGCCCGCGTATCACTAGATAGACAGCACCCAACGTGATAGATAGTGAACCGTATCGTCGTATATAGGCACTGACTATTACCTATCCTACATACATAATACACAACACATAAAATTACATGTAAATTTTATAACTACTACCTGTTGACTACTAGTGCTTACTGCTCTTTCTTTAGGCATTACTTCAAGATATGGGACAAGAGCTAGGAGAATTTTAAGGCGATGAGGTTGTAATGAATGAAGAAATTACAACCAACAAAATAAGAATTTTAAAAGAAATAACAATCTCGATATTATAATTGTAATACTAAAAGTGACCCAAAATACTCCGATGTCCTGTCCACCCTGAAAGGGATTATGTACAACCAATGTACAATCTTTGGTATAATTGGTTATGTATGAGGAAACGTACCTATTATCCTCAAACAGGTAATAGTTGATGCTTGTAAATGGCTCAATGTCTTACCACCTGTCACATTGAGTACTGACTATCTGGTCAACACGTGGGTTCGAGGTGGCCATAGAATTACTACCTTCGCAATTGCGGAGATGGACACCGGAACCTCTGACTACTCCGCAAGGGTTAATTTCTTGAAAAAATATTTTTTTCTTTAATGCCAGAAACTTTTGTAAATAGGTGACAGCGTAACTACTATCAATTTTTTTTGTTCTCGGTTTAATGAAAATTTTTAGTTCATAATTTTTGTTACAATGCAAGAAGGCAAACTCACGGCCACAGTTAAATTATGATGATGTCATTATTTATTATTTTTTTATATTTATCAATGATTCGCCATTATCAAGTTCGTATTAGGTGATTAGATTGTATCGGAATTTTAACTATGTTAATCTACGCTTGAGATACGGTTCTTTCAATAACTACCGAAGCTTAGTAAATAAAATAAACTTTTTACTCAATAATACTATTAGTATTGCAGATTTTGTCAATTCTTTAAAGATCTTACAACTTTTTGCCTCTAGATGGCGTGATTATATAATTAAAAAGGATTAGCACCATCTAGTTTTGAGTAGCCACACTAACTAAAAGTAGGAAGTTTTATTTTATTTAATATTTTGTGTATAGGTAAATTTTTAAGTAAGTTACTGTATGTTAGTTATTTTGTTTTTCTTTTATTATAAGTGTTATTTGCACTTTTTAAGATATAAATCAAATCATAATGACAGGTACCATTATTATGTAGGTTCATTTATTTTCTTACTATAAAACAGGAATTATGTTAAATAATTAATCTAAATGTATTTTTTTAAATAATATTTACTATTAAAACCACACTATAAATCAAAGTTATGATTTCGGTTTATCCTAAATCAGTACAATATCAGGAATAGAAACAGTAAAAATCCATTCAAAATGTAATAAACGCAAAACTACGAAATAGTAATAACAAATACGAGTTCTTTTGAACGAATTAATTAATTAATTTCAATGTAGAATACTATTTTAATATTGAATTTTTTAATTCTGACCTTTATCAATAGATGGCAGTATTACATTGACATAAACTTACTCCTTTCTTCGACCCCTTAGTCACATCTCTGGATATCCTGATAGGTTGCGTTTCGGGAATCTCACAAAATATTTTTCTTGCCGTTTCTGACATATTTCTGTAATACATTAATAATATACGATAAAATGATTATTTACACTTATTCAATCAATCAGCCTATGTCAGTCCACTGCTGGACGTAGGCCTTTCCAAAGGTACGCCACAAAACACGATCATTCGTGGCCCTCATCCAGCCACTACCAGCGACCTTCTTGAGGTCATCAATCTACCAAGCAAGGTACACTTATTAAGATTATTATATATTTCATTTATCCCTAGTCCCTTAGTCGCCTCCTTCAACGTTACAGGGGCCCAAATCTACTAATGCGTTTTAGTACAAACGTAGCTCAATATCAGATCAGTAATAGTGGGAAGTTGGTAGTGGATTAACAAGTGTAAAATTTCACCATTAAAATCGTCAAAGGTGTCAAATTTCGCTGAAAAAATTGTGAAATTTGTCACTTTTGGTAATCCACTACCAACTTCACACTATTACCGATCTGATATTAAAATTATATTATGCAAAAAGCATTCGTGTACTAAAGCTCCAGGTTGTTTGTGTTAAATATTGCCTATTGCCAAGAATAGGCATGTTTCCTCACGTTTTCCTTTTCCGTATTTTTGGTATTTAGATAAGTATTATCTGTGGATAATATTTAGAATATTACATTGATAATCCTATATAGATAGGTAATCCGCATGGGGTGTACAGATTTATAATAATAGTAAATGAGACACTTTACACAAATTGAACTAGCCCCTTGGTAAGCTCTGAAGGCAACGAGTGATCGTGTTGTGTACCCTTGGGGAAGCCTACGTCCAGCAGTAGACTGCTATGGACTGATTGAAAAAGTACCTACTGCGCAATTCACAGCAAATTGGTATAAATATATGTACCTCGACCTTAAAGACTTTCAGGTTGGATAGATGTTGAGTGTCTAATATAAATTGAGCACTTTATTTGTAAATGTATGTAGTTTTAAGATTTTATTTTATAATTATTAGTTTATTTGAATCTTTATTTATTGAATGAGTATTAATTTAGTCTTATATTTTAGATTTTTGCCCTCATATAAATATTGATTTTAACTTTTCAGGAAATTATATAATTAAATTGAAGTAATAAATCAAAATAATAAGACTAAATAAATAAAGTTTAAAACAAACTAATAATTGTAAAATAAAAACGTAAAGCTAAATATATTTACAAATAAAATATATCTGCCAAATCACTGGAAGTGGTAGGAAGTGTCCCAAGAAGGCTGGTGGCATTTCCCCGTTGCACAGCTATGCTGATGCGCTATTGATATAAATTTATGATATTGATAAAATAAAGTTATATTGGTAATAATGTAAAAAAAAATTGTTTGTCCATGACCACTTGTTACCTGATAATCAGTATACAACGTGACAGGTGGTAAACAAAACCGCTATACACAGATTCTGATTATAACTTATTTCAAGACACAGGCAGGTTTCTTCATGATGTTAACAAATATTAACGAGTTTACGTTCCCCACAGGATAGGCAGATACTATCGCCACCAGGAACGGATGACAAATCTCTTGCTTTACTCACACCCATTAACCTTCTCATACATGCTCTTCTGTTCTTCACGGTACACCCGCCTTGAGAGGAATGTCTCCAATTTGACCTGTATAAGTTACGCGGCCTACCCCGTCCAACTCGACCTTCCACTTTGGCTTTATAGATTCCTTTCGTAATCCTCTTTTCATCCATCCGCTCCATGTGCCCAAACCTTAACATACCTTTCTCTATTTTCGTCACTACATCTTCTTTCATACCACAACGTTCACGAATAACACTATTCCGTACCCTAGAACAATCTTACATTACACATTTTCCTTCTATCTCATCTCTACCGCATTAATTCTGCTGTCATGATTCTTCTGCCAAACCCAGCACTCACTACCATACATAAGCGTATGTATAAATACACATATTGTGTACAGTCAGCGCTAAAAGTGCAGTCCCAGTAACTTTTTGTGAGGTTTAGTTTATAAGAACAAAAAACCAAATATTACATTTTAAAACTGGCGCCACTATGCATTGCCATGGCCACTGTACGTTCGCGTGCTTCGAAATATAAAATATTGTCTTTTGTTCTTATAAACGTAAACCTTATAAAAAGTCACTGGGACTGCACTTTTAGCGTTGACTGTACATGTATATAATCAACGATAAGACTAGTAAGAATACAATCGCTTTTCGTAATTCTGCCAAATTAAATTAGTAATTTATCATTCTGGTATTAAATGCGTAGAATACTACGGTGAGGGAAAACATCATGAGGAAACCTACTTCATCCCCGAATAGAAAATAGTTAGAGTTTGTAAATGGTGACATAGATTACCTATCACATTGAGTACGGACTTGTCAACACGTGAGTTCGAAGTAGCCATAGAATTACCATTGGAACCTCTGACTACCCCGCAAGGGTTAATAATCGTGAACTCGTTTGGCTTTTTTTCTTAATTCTGCACCGGAAATTGATCTCGGGACCTCACGCTAATGTACTAGTAGTTAACCGTACAAGGCACAAAGAACTGTATATTAAATTAGCGACCCGCTCCCGCCCGCACGGGTATAAAATATATAGCCTACTCCACTGTTTAATGGATGTTATTATACATATAACCCTTCCTCTTGAATCACTCTATCTATTAAAAAACCGCATCAAAATCCGTTGCGTAGTTTCAAAGATTTAAGCATACAAAGGGACATATGGACAGAGAAAGCGACTTTGTTTTATACTATGTAGTGATGACACTTACCCTATTTCCCACTCTCGCCTTTTACACTACTCAACTATACGTGTCCCGCCATTCACGTTTAGCTTTTGATTGTTAAAATCGCTGATAGCACAAATTCAATGCCAAAACATTGGCTTATCAATAATTATCGGAGACACGTAATCGATGGATTAATGTACTGTATTATACTAGTAATGTACTGCAAAAGGGATAGAAGTAGCTATAACCGCCGAGTGTGTATGCGGAGGGGTATGAGCGTCAATGAAGCGAAATAACGGTGAGGGAAAACATCGTGAGGAAACCTGCCTATCCCTCAGGATAGGTAATAGTCAGTGCCTATATACGGCGATACGGTTCACTACCTATCACGTTGGGTGCTGTCTATCTAGTGATACGCGGGCTTCGAATAACCCATACCTAACATGCCTTCGAAATTTCGGAGATAGGCATTCAAGCCTCTGACTACCCCGCCATAATAAAAAAGGGAGTTTGTATACACAAGTCGTGAAGCGTATGTATGTATGTATGAAGCGAAAGTGGTCTGTCAGGATCGGGACAAATGGGGTTCTGTGATCTCTACAGGGAATCAGGCGTGATGTGTATGTATCTGTGTATGTGTATGAGGAGATGTATGAAGCGAAAGTCAGTCCTTATCTTAGCCTTTCTTTATGAATAAATGAAATCCAACGCTTCGGATACAACGTTGAATAAAGATGATTTATTATGTATTATCCCATGCTAGTCTGGGACGTAAAAAGAATGCTAACTAGCTGCCGTTTCCCCGGCATGTCGTAAGAGGCGACTAAGGGACTAGGGGTAAATAGAATATATTGGGCGATGGGCTAGCAGCTAGCATACTAAAACACTGGCTGCTCTAGAGTTTATACTATAGTACTTTGGACAGACAAGTAATTTAGTTTGTTTTGCTTCTCCTGTAAAATTTTTTAAACTATTCTTACTTGGTTTTGGTTTGGGATAGCCGCATTGTTCAGTTAAAAATAGAAAAAGTTATAAAAATACAATTAAACTATTTAAATTGAATTCCGATTAAAACATATAGTCATTTTAGAAGTTACATACATACACATCACGGCTGATTCCTTGTAAAGCGGCAGGCAGAGATCACGGATCCCCATTTGTCCCACTGACAGACCACTTTCTCTTCATTGACACTCATACACACTCGGCAGTTATAGCTTATAAGTTAATTATGAATATTTTTGTCAACGTTACTGATTCTTATTTTTTGTGACGTCATCATTACATAGTATAAAACAAAGTCGCTTTCTTTGTCCCTATGTCCCTTTGTGTGTTGTGATTTTGATGCGGTTTTTTAATAGATAGAGTGATTCAAGAGGAAGGTTTATATGTATAATAACATCCATTAAATAGTGAAGAAAGCTATATATTTTATACCCGTGTAAAGCCGGAGCGGGTCGCTAGTTTATAATAAACAAACGCGCATTCAATGAACGTAATACAAGATCCAGAGGCCAACATGTTTGGCGATGCCCACGCAGTTTTATTCATGGCGTGCTGATGTTAATTTGGTGGAGAGCTCTTCACGCCACCGACACCGATCTACCGACCTCTTCACGTAAGCCCTAGGGCATACTTAGGTTCTAAATGCTAAGCTAAGACCTAGCTGTAGCCCAGTGGGTAAGTCCTCTGACTTCTTATGAGAAAGGTAAAAAAGGTAGGAAAGGTCCTAGGTTCGAATTCCGACTCTGGCATGTACCAATGAATGGAATTTAAATATGTGAAAAAAGACAAAAAAGAAAGATGAACTCATCACAGTAATTCTATGACCATCTCGAACTCACATATTGACCAGATAGTAAGTACCTACTCAATGTGACAGGTGGTAAGTCATGTCGCCATTTACAAGCACTAACTATAACATATTCGAGAAACAGGTAGGTTTCCTCACAATGTTTTCCCTCACCATAGTATTCGATGCATTTCGTTAATGCGTTTTTATTGCGAAAATGTACCTAGAAAATCTTTACACTTCATTAATAATGGCACATGCTCAAGCTCAACAATGTGATGCATATCGCAAACGTATTTTTTTTCGTAAATGCTCACCCATCCAAACTCTCACCTCTCTCAACCCAGCTTAACATGCAAATAATCTTCCGCACATATCCCAGTGTGTCTCCAGATTATCTGGGAGTACGGAATGATCCTCGAGGATACCCCCTCCTCTGACCCAGATTTACACCCCCAGGACTCTGTACCACTGATATAGTACTTGTAGATACGCCTAATTATGAATTAGGAATGGAATTACTACTTCCGCAATTGCGGACATCGACACCCAAACATCTTATATCCAAAAGGGATTTTTTAATCACATATTTCCACTTTTATACGGTGAGGGAAAACATCGTGAGGAAACCTACCTGTTCCACTAACAGGTACATAATAGACAGTGCTTGTAAATGGCGACATGGCTGACCACCTGTTACATTGAGTACTGACTTGGTCAACACGTGGGTTCGAGGCGGCCATAGAATTAATGATTAATAGCTAGCGGGACTTATCGCGTATGTTTTTATATAATAAAGTTGAAAAATAAAGTTAAAGTTGTTAAACTGAGTCTGCCCGTAACCGAAACGTCGGGTTAATATAGGTAACTTTATTATATAAAAACATACGCGATATGTCCCGCTAGCTATTAATCATGAGTATAAATCGCGAATCTCTTAAAACCATAGAATTAATACATCCGCTATTGCGGCGATCGAGATCCAAACGTGTGACTCCCCACAAGGGTTAATGATCGAAAATGTTTGTCTTATCAGGGTCGTTAAAAGAACGCAAACTAGCTACCGTTCTTTTCGGCATGTCGTATTATATTTGACGATGGGCTTGCAACCCCTCACTATCATATTACAACCCACATATTTATGAGAAAGTTACCTAGGAGATATCATCGTGTCTCCAAGGATCTATTCACCATAAAACCGTTTAAAACGCGTGAATGTTTATGTATATATATTGACAAGTACCTATAAATTATTAGTTAGTAACACTAGCTATTATCTTAGTTTACGTACATAATTTAAAGTCGCTAACGGTGAGGGTAAACATCGTGAGGTAACCTGCCCATTCCTCGTGATAGGTACTAGCCAGTAGTGCCTTTATACGGATATAGGTTTCATTATCTATCATCTTGAGTGCTGTATATTTAGTGAAACGCGGGCTTCGAGTGATCCATACCTAACATGCCTTTTAAATTTCGGAGATGGGCACTCAAGCTTCTGACTATCCCGCCACAATAAAAAGGGAGTGTGTATACACAAGTCGTGAAGCGTATGTTTGTGCTATCTATAAATATCTATTTCAAGTAAATCTTTGCTTCACCACCCCTAACATTGTGATTGAATCTTCCGCTCTATTCAGCACATCAACGGTTACAAACCACTCCCAGTTCATACAAATGCACCTAAGTATAACTCAAAAATGTATACCTTGATATGCTGCACCACTAAATCGTGTTAATAGAAAATGATTTCTAATTGTTAAGAAATAGAGTGCATTACAAATTGAGTATTTCGTTTCCCTAATGACTTACAAGATTTCGGCCATTAATGATCTGTTACTCTTTTTATAGTCCTTAATACATTGTTTCGGTTAAGATATACCTAATCTATTCGAAATCCAATGTTAAAGCGACCGTAGCCCAGTGGATAAGACCTCTGACTTTGTATCACAGGTCCTAGGTTCGAATCCCGGCTCTAGCATGTACCAATGAATGAAATTTAAATATGTGTTTTTCATTTACGTACATAAATTACAAAAAAAAACTCTAAATTACAAACCCTCACCTCAATAAATAAGGAAATGTGAATAAAAAAGTCGTGAAGTGTATGTTTATGTTTTATGTATGTAATGTGTTAGCGAAAACGCAAAATGAATGTTATCTAGTTGCCTTTTTTCCTAACGTAGTAAGTGAGTAAGGATTAGAGGTACATAAAATATAGCAATGGGCTAGCAACCTGCTTTTAACACTCAATATTATTCCTATAATTCCATACACTCTTTCATGACTATTAAGCCTTATGTGACAGTCAGAGGTTCGGCTTTTTTTCATAAATTGTGGAGGTATGGCCACCTCGAACCTACGTGTTGACCAAGTCAGTACTCAATGTGACAGGTGGTGAATCATGTCGTCATTTACAAGCACTAACTATTACCTGTTCGGGAACAGGTAGGTTTCCTCCCGATGTTTTCCCTCACCGTAGTATTAAGAGCATTTCGCGAATGTATTTTATTACGATAATATAAGTGGTACATATAAGATGAGAAAACTTTTTTCCATTAATACATGGTCCGAGATTTGAACTCTGTACCCACTGATACAGAGTCAAGCTCCAAACCACTGAGCTACGGCGATAATCACTAACTAGAATTGTTGAAATGGACTTATTACCTCTACTTACCCCACAAGCGATTTTCGTGAAATGTAGCTTTTTCCATGAAAGTACTGTGTTAGTTAGGCACGTAGAAGGAATGCTAAATACCGGCCCAATAAGACATATAACAGCCAGATAGACGTTATATTGAAAAAGGATGACGTTAGGAGTACTTATAATAATAATAATAATAAAATTCATTTATTGGGCATCTAGGGCCTATGTTGTTAGTAACAAGAACAAAAACAAAACAAAAAATGTGTTAGTAACAAAAGAGCAATACCAAAAACAATCATAAATACAAAAAGTGAAAAGCCGACTGGGGGATGATGGGAACTTGTACCACACAGGACCACGCAGCTATTTATGCATGTGTATGTGCATCCATCGTCCCAGCATAGGACAGTCCCACCTGTCTACCAGTGTGCGCACGATGATGTTGGCGCTGCCGCGCATGCGCATCAACAGAGATGCGCAACGCTTGCGCATTATCGAGTGGAAACCGTCCACTCGCGCCTCTGCGAACATACCCGACGCACTGCAATGGCGCGGCAGCCCCATCAGCACCCTGAACCCGTTATTATATTGCACGCGCAGTGCGTTATACGTCCTCAGCGTATAGTTGTACCACACACTGCAAGTGTAGAAGGTATAACCGCCGAGAGTGTCTGAGAAGATGTATGAGTGTCAATAAAGCGAAAGTGATCTGACAGGATCGGGATAAATGGGGATCCGTGATCACCTACCATACAGGGAATCAGACGTGATATTTATATATGTATGTAAGAAATGCTAACTAGCTGCCGTTCTACCTGATATGTCGTAGGAGGCGCCTAAGGGACTAGGGGTCAATGGAATCTATTAGACCAGGGGTGTCCAAACTAGATGGAACCCAGGGCCAATAAAAAAGACTAAATACATTGGTGGGCCGTATTATTATATGCAGTGGGTACAGATCTCTTTGTAGTCGGTGTAACCGAACCGAACTTTTTTTTTAAGTCGGTTAAAAAGGTTCAATGGGCCGCAGTAATCTAAACCGCGGGCCGCATACGGCCCGCGGGCAGTGGTCTGGACAGCCCTGTATTAGACGATATTTTCTTGACAATCTCTCTATGCCATTCACGCCTCTATGTCAACAACGGGATAGACAGACATTATCAAACGCCATCTGAAACATATCACACCCATTACCTTCTCATACAACCCCAATAATCCTGTTCAAAGTAAGCTACGATATATACGTCCAAGGTTCTGAAAGCGGCTGTAGCCCAGTGGGTAAGACCTCGGACGGGAAAACATCGTGAGGAAACCTGCTTATCCCTCAGGATGGGTAATAGTCAGTACCTATATACGGCGATACGGTTCACTACCTATCACGTTGGGTGCTGTCTATCTAGTGATACGCGGGCTTCGAGTGACACATACCTAACATGCCTTCGAAATTTCGGAGATGGGCATTCAAGCCTCTGACTACCCCGCCATAATAAAAAAAGGGAGTGTGTATACAGTCGTGAAGCGTATGTTATGTTATGTTTATGTCCACCCCGATAGGGATTAAGGCTGTGAATGTATACGTATGTGATAAGGTGGCATTCCGCGGGGCGTGGCATTCCTCTGGAGAGCTCTTTATTAAATAACTGGGGCGACAGGAGCATTTGATCGTTCTTCACGTGCCTCTGTAGGGGGGCTATGGTGTTGGGAAAATATGGGAAAAAATTAATAAAGATTCATTAATTATTTTCCGAAGTGGCCATAGAGTTACTACCTTCACAATTGCGGAGATGGACACCTGAACCCCTGACTAATAATAGAGTAGAATAATAGTAAGGGTTAATTTTCGTGAACGCGTATGTTCATGACAGTCACAAAAAAAACTAATAATTTATGGTTCACGTACGTAGTGTGAGGAACAGAAGGGCATGCATGAGAAGATTAATGGGTGTGTGAAGCAAGTGAGATTTGTCACCCGTTCCAGGTGGCTTAATAGTCTCTGCCTATCCCATTAGGATGTAGAGGCGTGAATATATGTATATATATGGCAGGTTGTTAGGAGTTTGAGTGCCAACCTCCGAAATTTCGAAGGCATGTTAGGTATGGGCTATTCAAATCCCGTGTTTCAATAGATAGGCAGTACTCAACGTGATAGGTACAGAACTTTTTAATATATGTAAGTACACTACTAAAATTAAAATAATAAATAGTTATTTATAACTTGTGACAGATTCTGAATCGAGTGCTGCCGGAGGATCAGTGATGAAGCCTAGCCACATCGTATACTGAGGCAGCGCCTTTTCACTGCAACAAGGATTCCACTTTATTTGTATCACGTCGGGGTCACCAATTTAGCTAATAGGGATGTTCTTATAATTAGCTAATAAAAGTCAAAGGTTAACTTTAAATAATTGTATATATTTATGTGTATTCTCGTTTAAGTATTAATTGTGACTGGTGAATAAACTAATAAAGTATGTAAACTAATTTAATTGCAAGACAGCAATAATGAAATATGTTAACGCTGTACGTATAACCGCTACGTGTGTAATGGTTGTATTTATATGCAGTGAATAAAGTGTTTGCTTTTTTTATATTTTTTCCCGTTTTTATAGTCACCGTACACAAATATGGCAGCGCCCGAAGTCCGCACGTCGATAATCAGATGACTTCAGCACGACGTTAGGGATACGTGACCATTTTACACAATGCACCTTCACGTACTTAATATATTATGTACTAGTGACCCGCTCCGGCTTCGCACGGGTATAAAATATAAAGCCTACTCCACTATTTAATGGATGTTATTATACAAATAAACCTTCCTCTTGAATCACTATTATCTATTAAAAAAACCGCATCTAAATCCGTTGCGTAGTTTCAAAGATTTAAGCATACAAAGGGACAGAGAAAGCGACTTTGTTTTATACTATGTAGTGATTATGTATTTACATACATACATACATATATTCACGCTTCTAAGACAACATCTAACGCATTCACGACCATTAACCCTTGCGGGGTAGTCAGAGGTTTAGGTTTCCATCTCCGAAATTGCGAAGGTAGTAATTCTTTGGACACCTCGAACCCACGTGTTGACCAAGTCAGTACTTAATGTGACAAGTAGTAAGCCATGTCGCCATTTACAAGCACTAACTATTACCTGTTCGACAAATCCCTAATAGGATAGGCAGAGACTTCCGATCGTCACCTGGGACCTTAGTCCACTGATAACAGTTAATGCTTTTTGCAAAATATCAATTCATTATCAGATCAGTGACAGTGTGAAGTTGGTAGTGGATTAGCAACATTGACAAATTTTGCCATTTTTCAGCGAAATTTGACACTTATCGATTTCAATGGTGAGAATTGACACTTTTGGTCCATGTATTATGGTATATGTATTTATTCATCTATAATAAGCATACATTTCTTAAATATACGTTGACTAGTACCCTTAACACAAGTCTTAAATGTACTTACCAAGGGGCTAGTTTCATTGGTATAATAGTGTCCTACATTATTATTATACCTAAGAATACCCCTAGTCCCTTAGTTGCCTTTTACACTGTGTAATAAATGAGTGACAGACTCCTAGTATGGGCGAAAGATGTCACTTTAATCTCCAGAAGGGATCGGCGGGGGTAAATAAACCGACTTAAGTGCGAAACTGTGTTACGAGTCAAAGATGAGAGATGTGACAACGGGGCTTAAACCTAGCTTAATTACAAACATATGTTCACGCTTCTAAGTCCCTAAAGGGATAGGAAGAGACTATGAAGCCACCTTGAATGGGTAATAAATCTCTTGAATAACTCACACTTATTAACCTTCTCATACCTGCTCTTCTGTTCTTCACTACTAACACCCACCTTGAGAACTAAGTTTAGGAGAAGAATTGGTTGTTGTCAGATGTTCGCGTTTCAATCTCTGCGATTGCGGAAATAGTGATTCTATTCCTCGAACCAACTAGATAACCAGATAGTCAATACTCAATGTGACAGGTGGTAAGCCATGTAGCCATTTACAAGCACTAACTATTACTTGTTTGGGGAACAGGTATCCAGGATTCCGTCAACGTTAGTATTCTATGAATTTCCCAAATGTATTTTTATTTTAGTTGGGTTAATAAAGGTAATTTTATTATATAAACTTACGCGATAAGTCCCGTTAATTATTAATCATGTGTATTTTTATTGTTTAAATGTACATAGAAAATGAGAAATTCATTTCCATTAGTCCATGTTCCGAAGTTTGAACCCTGCACCCACTAATCAGAGTAAAGACACCAACAACTGAGTTATACTAAACTTATACTCATGGGAAATGTGTATAAGTTTCACTCATTTTATGTGAGGTATATAGTCAGTCCTTGTAAATGGCGACATGGCTTACCACCTGTCACATTGAGTACTGCCTATCTAGTCTACACGTGGCTCGAGGTGCCTATAGTATTACAAAACTAAAGGCTTTCACGACCATTAAACCTTGCGGGGTAGCCAAAGGCTCGCATGCCCATATTCACAACTGCGAAGGTAGTCAATCCAGCCATACATAGAATTACTACCTTCGCAATTGCAAATATAGTCACGAAAACCCCTGACGCACGCAACCGCAAGGATTATTGATATTTAATAGTATTTGTTTATCTTTATTTAAGGCACGTATGTATGTATGTTAGTATTTATTATTACTAACATACATACTTTATGCTTACTCATTACTATATTTATTACTAGTGACCCGCTCCGGCTTCGCACGGGTATAAAATATATAGCCTACTCCACTATTTAATGGATGTTATTTATTACTTATACATATAAACCTTCCTCTTGAATCACTCTATCTATTAAAAAAACCGCATCAAAATCTGACGTTGTTTCAAAGATTTAAGCATACAAAGGGACGTAGGGACAAAGAAAGCGACTTAGTTTTATACTATGTAGTGATTATACTCGTAAAATTTTGTAAGTTTAAACTACAATCTGTTTCGGAATAACAGTGTCATAAGGTTTATTGATACAAATGTCACTCGACCCATGCTAGTCAGGGAATAAGAAAAATTTACTAGCTACTTTTTGGACATGGCTTTCCTCAAAAACCGACGACCTCCGTGGCGCGATCGGTTAGACACCTGAACGCTAATTTGTGAGGTCCCGGGTTCGATTCCCGGTGGAGGCAGAGTTAAGAACTACGCTTTTCTACTGCTTTCCAGTTTGGTCGTTGATTATATATGCTATATATGTATTTATCTATGTATAATATGTATACATTTCTTAAATATACGTTGACTAGTACCCTTAACACAAGTCTTAAATGAACTTACCAAGGGGCTAGTTCAATTTGTGTTATAATGCCCAAATATTATTATTATTACCTGTCATATTGAGTACTGACTTGGTCAACACGTAGGTCCGAGGTGGCCATAGAATTACTACCTTCGCAATTACGGAGATGGACACCTAAACCTCTGACTATCCTGCAAGAGTAAAAGGTAGTAAATGTGTATGTATGTATGTTCTCTAACTACCCTAAAAAGTATTAAAGGATGTATAATATGATATATGTATGTCTATTTTACATTGAAAGGCCTGAAAAGAGACAGATATAATTAAAACAAGGGGGTGGGAGGGAGATGGCTAAAGGCAGTTGAAGCGGGATGGAGCACGTAGAAAGGAAAGAGATGGACGTATCACTTAATTTTCTTTGTTCGGTGAAAGGAAAAGGTGGTAACTGAGGGTGAAGAATGATTGACATCCATCTTACGAATTACGTTTGTCTCATTATAGAGGGGTAGGCAGAGATAATGGACCTATTTGTGCCGATTCCGAAAAATTACTTTCGGTTCATTGACCTGCACCGCTTACACATTCGGCAATTATAGGTATAGTAGCTCGTCAATAACTGCCACTTCAATTACATTCATACAACTCCGCATACAACCTCGACGGATAAAGGTTTTTTTTTTGTTGTATAATATGCAAACCCATTCACTAGCAGACCGAAATGGAGGGGTTGCTAGCCAATCGCCCAATAATTAATATTTCCCTTAGTCCCTTAATCTTCTATAACATACTGAAAAGATAGACAACTAGTTAGCATTCTTTTAACGTCCATACTAGAAACATTTATTGTTTAATGTACTAAAACCATACTAGATAAAAAACATATTAAATCTACTAAAAACTATTATTTTTCCGTGCTCGTCACTTACCCCATTTTCCGTTCATCGTGCAAGACGCACAATTCAGCTTTTCCGAGGGTGTTGGTGATTACGCGGGAACCTGTAGCTTTATGCCCCATTTAACAGGCGAAAAAGCACTCTATTCCTCGGCAATAAAACTCTAAATAATTCACCCCGGAAACTTTTAAGTGGTCCCTCATTTTCTAGTTCAAACCTCCTTATTGCTTTGTCATAAGGTTTAAAATCCCTTGACTTGCTCTTAAGTGTTTAGGCGACCAGTTTGAGTTGAGCTTTGGAAGGGTGAAGGAGTAAGTGTTATCACAGGTCAATAAGTTCTGGTGGGCTCTTATCATTGCTTTAAAGATTTTGCTAAGGTCCTATCAGTCGGCGGGCGGACGTCGTGGGGTGCAGACGTCCGTAGTTTAGATATAAAATTATTTTTTTAGGTTTTTACAGCCACCATGCAGAATTTACCGTACATAAGACTTTGAGGTAAGTTTTTATTTTTTTCAATAATTAAAAAATTCCAATCAAATACCTTTTTTTGTCATCCTCATGACTAAAATTCTGAATGGAGTAAGCAGAGGTTCGATGCATAAAACCCTATGAAATAGTGGGTATTAAAATTAAGTTTAGAAGTGGGTTACTATCTCATTGCTATACAATTTAATATCCTAAGCCCATATGTTATCGAAAAGTAGGTAGCTATATACCTACCGTGACGTAGTTGTCATACATACTGACCTTTACATATCCCAAGGAATACCTAAGTTTCCTTTCATAGAAACTAAAAGCACGTTACCATGCAGGCGGTCACCCATCCAATTACTGACCGAGCCCAGCGTTGCTTAACTTTTTTCAATCTAATGGGAACCGCTGGGTCATCATAATTACATACATACATACACATCACGCCAGATTCCCTGTAGAGGGGTAGGCAGAGATCACGGATCCCCATTTGTCCCGATCCTGACAGACCACTTTCGCTTCATTGACACTCATACATCTTCTCATACACACTCGGCGGTTATAGATACTCTTAACGTCACCTTTCTTCAATATAGCGTCTATCTGACTGTTATATGTCTTATTAGGCCCCTACGTAACCGCCCTTCCACTTCACTAACTATCATAATTATAGATTACATTTACCAATTCATTGAATTTATGATGCCATATGGAACATTGGTTAAACAAAATCGCTTTCTCTGTCCCTTTGTATGCTTAAATATTTGAAACTACGCATTATATATACTATCAATTCATTGAATTTGTGATGTCGTAAGAAACATTGGTGACAGGTTGCTAGCCCATCGCCTTCAATATATATTAATCCAATAGCTTTCATTTACCCCTAGTCCCTTAGTCGCCTCCTATAACATGTCGGGAAGAACGGCAGCTAGTTATCATTCTTTTTACGTCCCAAGCTATCTCAGTATTTAATCTACTTGGGGATTCAATTCAATTTTGTATCCCCAAGGACCTTTTAGGAAATTGAGACGATTTGCAGGGACCCAATATATTTGATTGAACATACATATACATCCACGTCCTTTAATCCCTTTCGGGGTGGACAGAACCTTGGAGATATTCGTTGGTTATACCAAATTAATTTATTATAAAAAAACATTTACATAATGCGTCAAATACTACGGTGAGGGAAAAACATCGTGAGGAAACCTACCTGTTCCTCGTTTATTTATTTTATTTAGTGCTTGTAAATGGCGACATGGCTGACCACCTGTCACATTGAGTACTAACTATCAGGTCAACACGTGGGTTCGAGGTGGCCATAGAATTACTACCTTCGCAATTGAGGAGATGGATACCTAAACCTCTGACTATCCCGTAAGGGTTAATAGTCGTGAAAGCGTACGTGCGTACATACGTATATTTATATATTTCAAGTATAAAAATATTTCAGTACATACAGGTTAGTATATTATACGTATTCAATTTGACGACATCCGTGGCGCGATTGGTTAAGCACCTGAATGCTAATCGTGAGGTCCCAAAGATTCCCGGTGGAAGCAGAGTTAAGAACTACGCTTTTCTTCTGCTTTCCAGGCTGTTGATTATATATGCTATATACTCGTATGTATTTATCGATATATAATAAGTAAATATTTCTTAAATATACGTTGACTAATACCCTTAACACAAGCCATAAATGTACTTACCAAGGCGCTAGTTCTATTGGTGTAATAATGTCCAAATATTTTTATTATTATTAAAATGTCCCGTGCTAGGCTAATGATTTAATGACAACTAACTGCCGTTCTTCCCGGTAAGTCGTAGGATTCAATTAATGAAATGTAGGGGCAATGGGATAGCAACCTGTCACCATTATTTTATATGAATGACTTTATTTCTATAATGTCAAAACTAAAGTTATTATAGATATTATATGTAGATAAATACAAATACATATACCATATATATAATCAACGAGCAGACTGAAAAGCACAAGAAAAGCGTAGTTGTGCCTGCCTCTGGGAATCTTTGGGACCTCACGATTAGCGTTCAGGTGGCTAACCAATCGCGCCACAGAGGTCGTCAAATATATTATATAGTATTACTTTACTTTTAATTACATTTTACCAATTAAACACTTGAAAAGCGAATGCGACCCGTCACAGTGAATTCAAAATGGCTACCGGAAATGAGAATGGCGCGCTAACGACACCTTCCGGGCATGGCGGCTCACTTCCGGTGACGTTTTGTGCTTTTTAAATGTGAGCTTTTATTTTTCAATTTATTTATTTTATTTAAAGTAAAACTGTTTACAGTAGAATGGATTGTTCAGTCAATGTTTATGTCACCATAAAATAACAAGATCCGTAAATTTGTAATTTTTCTAGGAAATTCATAAGCTTTCGAAGGATTCTAAACAGAAAATAATTTGTATTATTTAACGCTCATCTTTTCATTTGATCAATCTACGACGTCTCGTAGTAAATTGATAAACTGACGGATAATTCATTCGTAAGATTCTAAACCGTACAACCAATCACAAAAGAGCTTTTTATTTGACATTCTTTAAAACACTGCTCTCCGGTTGGTTGACGTTAACACTAGCAATGCTTTTATCCATAGCGATTAAGTACAATCAGACATGCAGTACAGTTCGTTTCAAACCTATGACTTCTGGAAAAAGGTCCTAGGTTCGTATCCCGGCTCTGGCATGTACCAATAAATGGAATTTTAATGTGATTTTTTTCGAGTGACCCATATCTAACATGCCTCCAAAAATTCGGAGATGGGCACTGAAAAATTTACTTACCCCGCCACAATAAAAGGTGCATACGCAAGTCGTTAAGCGTATGTATGTATGTACAATGTAATTGACCGTACATGCTCAAGCGGGATTTTAACCCTTTACCAGTATGTAGAGTCAAGCCTCAAACAACTGAGCTATGTCGAATTATGTATAAAAAATAAACATCCATCTTATCATATTAATATCAGTGATACAGCTTAGCTGCATCACATTCTGAGACAGCATCTTTTCACTGCATCAAGTGCCCACTCCTTATATGTACGAGTATTGTTGTTGTATCAAAGTGTGTATAAATAGTGTTATGTCAAAATGTGTATGTAGAGCAGTGAATTAATGTTTTTTTTTTTTTTCTTTCTTTCTTTATCTTTCCTTCCGACCCAGTACACTATATTCACCTATCTCGTACCCAGTGGCGTGAGTGGCAGCCATGGGCGCGGCGTCGGACGGGCTGCTGCCTGGCTGGGTGCGGGAGCGAGTGGTGGCCTGCAGGGAGTCCCGGAAGTTGGTGCTGGTCATCGTGGCCATCGCACTGTTGCTGGATAATATGCTGCTCACCACTGTTGGTAAGTCGCCCTTGAATGTATGTAGTATATACATATATCATGTGTCTACAGCCACCTCGAACCCACGTGTTGACCAGATAGTTAGTACTAAATGTGACAGAAGCCATGTGGCCAATCACAAATTCTAACTATTACCTGTTCGTTGAACAGGTAGATTTCCTCACGATGGACTTAAACATACTAAGGAAAGGCCTTTACTTAGCATTCCACATCCCAACAAGATATCTTTTCCCTGTAACGTTCTTACACTACCCAATTGATTAAGTCTCATGAATTAATCATAGCTTGAGAAGCATTCTATCGATCCCGGAATAGCTTCGTACCACTTATGCCAGTGGAACAGATGGGGACTATAAGAAGGTTTAACTAACTACCATTCTGGTCCCGGTAACTTTTTATCTAAAACCATGCATAGTTAATTCATCCTAACATTTGTAAAACCTATTTTCGGCACGGTAAGTATCTTATACTACCACAGTGCGATGGGCTAACATCCGTTCACCAAAGTTCTATGTAACATCGCACCTCAAGGGATAAAAGGACGAGAATGTATAAATAATATTATGATATGAATTTGTATCGATATATATTTTTTAATGATAGTAGATTGAGAAAAGAAAGAATATATGTGAGTGAAGTGGAAGGGCGGTTAGGTAGGGGCCGGCCTAATAAAACATATAACAGTCAGATAGACGCTATATTGAAAAAAGGTGACGTTAGGAGTACCTATAACCGCCGAGTATGTATGAGTGTCAATAAAGCTAAAGTGATCTGTCAAGATCGAGACAAATGGGGATCCGTGATCTCTGCCTACCTACACAGGGAATCAGGCGTGATGTGTATGTTTGTTTGTATGTATTAATTATATTGAGCCATGGGCTAATAACCGTACGTTTTTAATACCCCAATATTAATGCAAGAAAGGTGACTTTAGGTGTACCTATAACCGCCGAGAGAGTATGAGAAGATGTATGTATGTATTAATGCAAAAGACTGACATACGATATATTATCGTATCTCCAAGGTTCTGTCCACCCCGAAAGGAATTAAAGGACGTGAATGTGTATAATTATTATAAATTGTACTTGTGATTAAGTGGTTTAGTAACTAGGTTCGTATTTAATCGTTTTTAATATTAAATAATCATATTCATGTATGTGTGTGTTTAATATAAAAGTCAAAATCAAATGTTTTTATTCAACATAAGTACAATTACAGTACATTCATCGAAAGTCAAAACATTTGCCTGACACTGGTTGTCTCTTAGTATTGAAATTCTTGTTGGTTCGGAAGCCCTGGCTCGGAGAAGAACCAACAAGAAACTCCGGTTTTCAGGATTTTTTGCCCAGTGCTAGTTACAAAACCAAATCGTCTTTGCACATATAGCTTAGATGCACTCATTGCCAACCCTGAGCATCGGCAAGGTAGTCTCCGACCGCGTAGTAAGCGCCCCGGACTAGTCGGCCTCTAACTATAGTCTTAAATTTAGATAAAAGATATACGAATATAAAAAAAAAACATTCTTTTTAAAAGATACAGTTTAGGACTTATGAAATTAAAACGATTAAGTTTTGTTGAAAACTTTTTCAATTTACCTTTTTTGAGCTTTGATTCATTATCTTAATTAAACCTTTTTTAGTGTCAAAGAAAGTAACTCTTTATAAATTAATATTTTTAATAAGAACTTTACTTTAAAGTCACTGTTGTCAACCTTTTAGGCAATATAGCCAAACGACCATTAACCTTGCGGGGTAGTCAGAGTTTTAGGTGTCAATCTTAAAGGGACTATTTCTACGTGTGGTCACTTCAAACCCACGTATTAACTAAACTAAAAGACACGTGTTCATGACCATTAACCCTTGCGGAGTAGTCAGAGGTTCAGGTTTCCATCGCAATAGCGTAGGTAGTAATTCTATGGTCACCTTAAACCCACGTGTTGATCAGATAGTCAATTCTTAATGTGACAGGTGTTAAGCCATGTCGCCATCTACAAGAATAAATATTACCTGTTGCGAGGAACAGGTAGGTTTCCTCATGATGTTTTCCCTCACCGTAATACTGTCATACCCCTGTAGTTATAAGGGAATGTAGTTTCGTGACCATTTCAAAGCTCGGAAATGGATATTCCCTCCTCAAAGATTCACTTAAAGCCTTATCAAAGAGAGAACCTTAGGGATGGGGCATACCAAAGTTTACTTATCGATAAATGAGTTTGTTTTAATCGATTCGATAACATGCTGAGTGGTATTTTAGTTAATATTTTTCATTCATACATAATAATGCCCATACATTAATATATTCTACCCCCTTTACGTACATGCGTAATTAACACGCCTGTTTTCCTATAAAGGGTTAGGCAGAGATTACGGGTCCCCATTTGTCTCGATCCTACGTCTAATCTAGTATCATGAGAGATAATAGCTCCTAGCTTACTTAACACACATTAATTTTTTAATTAATAAGTAATAAACTGTTTGAATTATTTCACATATATTAGATAGTTTTTATTATTTTACATAAATACCATTATTATATACAATAAAGTAAGAAATTAAAACTATAAAATTAATATTTTTAAAAAGAACTTTACTTTAAAGTCACTGTTGTCAATCTTTTTGGGAATATAGACAAGTATATTAAGTATATTCTGTTGTCATCAATATAGCATACCTACATATATTAACAGGTAATGATTCCATACATCTACCTCTGGTCTCAGGTGTTTTGAACACACCGCGTAGAATATATTCCTACAAATATTAAAAGAAATTCTTTGCTCTTACAATGTAACACAGTATGTATTTTTGAATAATCATGATAATGTTAAGAGCACTTAACTATATAACATACGTAAGCACAAAACATACAATTCAATATTAACTTACAAACTGAGGAATAATTAAAAGAAGTGTTATTTTACAGCAACCAAAATAAACATACATACATACACATCACGCCTGATTCCCTGTAGAGGGGTGGGCAAAGATCACGGATCCCTATTTGTCCCGATCCTGACAGACCATTTTCGCTTCATTGATATTCATACATCGGCGGCGGTTATAGGTACTCCTAACGTCACCTTTTTTCAATATAGCGTCTATCTGACTGTTATATGTCTTATTAAATAAACAGTACCAAATTATAGCTTATTTATATCGTTGCCCCAACTAAAATTTCCAACTCAGTAAAATTGAACACATTAATATCGTTTCTTATCGATAAGCATAAACGTTTGCCCCATCCCTAGAGTATGATGGCGATATCAGTCTGTGCAGGGGAGGGCAATTTGTCGTTGCGACCGAGCGGAAACCAAATTTACAACTTCATCTTGTTGCCCTCGAATTTCACAAGATGGCGTCAGCTACCTTCGAATAATATTCATTAACTGTAATTATGATCAAAATTAAATGAAAATCCGGCTTTACAACATATTGGGAGTTTTTTGACGGATGAAGCCATATATGTAAACCCAAAATACCTACTTAATAAACGTACGTCGTTATAAACGTTTAACTGTAAGGTAGAAATTAGACACTCGCAAGTTTAGCATACAGAAAAGCGTCCTTTTTGAATTTACCTGGTTCAAAACCGCCATTTTGTAAATTGCGACCGACAACTATCCATATGTAGTTATTTTTAAACATTCGTGATTTATAACAAAAAAACAAGACAAACGCGTTCACGAACCCTTGCGGTACCCCGCAGAGGTTCAGGCGTCCATTTCCGCAATTGCGAAGGTAGCAATTCTATGGACACCCCTTCTGACTATCCCGCAAGGGTTAATAGTCGTAAATGCGTGTGTATGTATATATGCTAATATGTCTAATGGTCTATGACTCTAGTGCCAATAATTCCGGAGTTCCTGTACGACATCCGCCACCCAGAGGCGCCGCTGAGCGTGGCAGTGGAAGAGCTGACCACATCTGCCCCGGTACCCACGCCATACTGCCCCTGTCTCGAGCACAACGACACCGAACGCCTCACCACTACACGTGAGTACATCACACATTGTTATGTGGTTCTGACATAATACCAGCGTTGCCTGGCCACCAAACGTGACATGTAAAAATAAACACCGCATGTGAGTATACCTCTCATTGCTAACAAGTAGTTCTGACATAAGACCAGCAGCGTTGCATGGCCACCAAATGTGACCTGTTAATGTAAACGTTGCTTTCAAGTGGTTCTGACATAAGACCAGCGTTGGGTTGGCCAACAAACACAACATGTAAATGTAAACGTTACCTCCAAGTGGTTCTGACATACGACCAGCGTTGCGTTTGCTATCAAACGCAACATACCCAGCTGTTGTGTGAGTTGGCACCCTTTTATTGCGATAATAACATGCACAACTTATAACCCCTAGTTTGTAAAAGTTTTGTATTGTGTATGTTTTGTGTCTGTAAATAAACGTTTTCTATTATTATTTTTATTAAGTACATTTCCTCATACGTTAGTACTTACGTAGACATTCACTACCGTCTAACCCTTTGGTAGTCAAGTTGTTCTGTGCTAGCTGGGACGCAAAAAAGCTAACTAGTTGTTGTAGGAGGCCACTAAGGGACTAGGGGTAACTGGCATCAATTGGGTGATGGACCAGCAACCTGTCACCAATATTCCATATGACTATATAAATAATATGTATAATTTATGCTAAAGTGACCTAGGAGATACTGAAACTCCGAGATTCTGTCCACCCTGAAAGAGATTTAAGAACGTGAGTGTATGTTTAGGTAAAAATCTGCTCATTATATGTATTTGTCCATGGTTTGGATACCGACAATAGTACTCAAATCACGCACTCGAAATACATACATACATACACATCACGCCTGATTCCCTGTAAAAGGGTAGACAGAGATCACGGATCCCCATTTGTCCCGATCCTGACAGACCCCTTTCGCTTCTTTGACAATCATACATCTTCTCATACACTTTCGGCGGTTATAGGTACACCTCTTTTCAATATAGCGTCTATCTGACCGTTATATGTCTTATTAGGCCGGCCCCTACGTAACCGCCCTTCCACTTCACTCATATACATACACTCGAAATACTCGTACCCTTACTACCCGTACTAATATTCAATACCCTTACTCCCCCAGTGAACGTAACAGCGGCGAAGGAACAGCGTCACCAGGAGCTCATACACGAGACGGTGGAGGTGGGCGTGATGTTCGCCAGCAAGGCGCTCGTGCAGCTCATCGCCAACCCCTTCGTCGGGCCCCTCACGCATCGGTTAGTAGTCTATGCTGGGGTTATGTTACCCTGGTACAATATAACGTGATGTTACATACCGCACGCATCGGTTAGTACTACATGCTCTTTTGGGGTTATGTGACCCTGGTACAATAGAACGTGATTTATACTCATTATTAATAACTAGCGGCACTTATCGCGTATTTTTTTATATAATAATTACCTTTATTAACCCGACGTTTCAGCTACGTTACAGCAGCCATAGTCACGGGCAGACAGTCAGTAACTTTATTATATAAAAACATACGCGATAAGTCCCGCTAGTTATTAATCATGAATAGGACATGGTTTAACATACCGCACGCATCGGTTAGTACTACATGCTCTCCTGGAGTAATGTGACCCTGGTACAATGGAACATGATTTTACATTCCGCACGCATCGGTTAGTCCTACATGTTATGTGACCCTGGTACAATATAACATGATTTTACATACCGCACGCATCGGTTAGTACTACATGCTCTCCTGGGCCCTTACTCCACTAATGCATTGTAGGCACAATATTACTTCAGTATCGATACTGTATTACTTCAGTGGTTGTAATTTGATACTTTTGGCACTCCACTAACAAATTTAGGCCACTGAAGCGCTATCGAACTACATCTGAAGTACTTCTGCGTCTGAAGTACAAAAAAAGCTACTCCACTAATCAAACCTCCGTCGATGTCAGTTCAATAGCCTTATATTTGGTACTCCACTATTGACATTTCTGTACTTTGAGTTGCCATTGAAGCACCACTGACTCGCTATTGGGGTGCAACTGTGGCAGGTCAAAATTTTAGCAGAGTGCCACTTTTACAGCCGCAGTAGTAACGCAGTAGCAACGCAGTTGTGTGGCTGTCATAGTTAATTAGTGGAGTAAGGGCCCTGGGCTAATGCAACCCTGGTACTATAGAACATGATTTTACATACCGACACCAAACGGCGCACTATTAAACGCCATTTTGCAAACGTTACAGGAGAGAGGCTTAAAGTTAAGTTTAAAGATCGTGAAAACCAAAAATATCGACAATCGACGCATGAAAAAAATGGAATCGAACTGTATGTTTAACTCATTTTTGCCAAAAATAGTGTCTACGTAAAGTGGGCCGTAAGGTGTCGTTACATAGTACATTCATGCCTCTTCGTCCTGGAACGATCCTGACAACTTACAACTTCTCTTTTTCACACTACATAGTTTATGTAACCCTGGTAGAATAGACTTTAATTAATAAAATTATACGATGAGGGAAAAAATCGTGAGGAAACATACCTGTTCCCCGTACAAGTAATAGTTAGTGCTTGTAAATGGCGATCTGGCTTACTACCTGTCCCATTGAGCACTGACTACCTGGATAACACGTGGCTTCGAGGTGGCCATAGAATTACTACCTTCGCTATCGCGGAGATGGAAAATCTGACTACAGCCCAAGGGTTAATGATACGCCATATTGAAAAAGGGTGATGTTAGAAGTACCCATAACCTTGTATAACACCTTGTAGAACACCAAATACATAAATTATGTCATGTATACTTTTTCATACATACATAAATACACGCCTGATCCCCTGGGTAGGCAGAGATCACGGATCCCCATTTGTCCCAAACCTGACAGACCACTTCCGCTTCATTAACACTCATACACCTCTAACACACTCGGCGGTTAAGGTACTCCTAACGTCGCCTTTTTCAATATAGCATAAACTTATCCATGAGTAATAAACAAAAAAGTTATTTTCCATTAATTAATGCTTAGACAGGATTCGAACTCGGAACCCACTGATTCAGTCTCAAGTTCCCAACAACTGAGCTACACCGAACCATGTAATGTACTTGTAATAATGAATCTGTCGTTCGCATTAACACTTATCTCTAATGGAATTCAATATCGAGTGCTTTATTAATAGAATATTATTATAGGAACGGCTTGAAGATATCTGAAATTAGATTCCATTTTAGGACATAAATAAACTTTATTATCACATTATACAATATTACAATTTTTGGAACACTATTACACCAATTGAACTTACCTCTTGTTGGGTTAATCTAAGATGAACGCGCCCACGACTATTAACCCTTGCGGGGTAGTCAGAGGTTTATGTGTCCATCTCCGCAATTGTAAATAGTAATTCTATAGCCACCTCAAACCCCCGTGTTGACTAAATCAGTACTCAATGTGACAGTTGTTAAACTATGTCGCCATTTACAAGCACTAACTATTACCTGTTCAGGGAACAGGCTGGTTTCCTCAAGATGTTTTCCTTCACATATATTAATATTTATACATTTAAATAGTATGCATAATAATATACTACTAGCCTCGGGCCCAAGTCCACTAATGCTTTTTAGCACAAACGCAGTTCAATATCAGATCAGTAATAGCGTGAAGTTGGTAGTGGATTTGGTATTGGATAGTTGCTAGTATTTACTAATCCACTACCAACTTCACACTATTACTGATCTGATATTAGTGGACTTGTGCCCCAAGTATGCAGAGGAAAAGCGTAATTCTTAAAATTGCTACGGTCGAGAATCTAATCCAGGACCTCAGGAGTAGCATTAAGATAATGGATTGAATTGAATTATCCTAGTAAGACGTATCGACATAAATACACGCGCTTAATTCCCTTTCGGGCTGTACAGAACCTCAGAGACACGATCATATCTCCTAGGTCACGTTTTAGCATAAACAACAGCGCTATCGCATCGCCAAATAGAACCCTAGTCCCTAAGTCATCTCTTACCTTATGCCGGGAAGAAATTTGTTTTTTCTTCTAGCATGGAATGAAAATTAATTAGAATCGTATAGTGAAAAACATACCAGTCAGCCGCTAATAGATGAATGTATAAACATCGTTTTAGATATTATGTGCAGTCAGCGCTAAAAGTGCAGTCCCAGTAACTTTTTATAGGGTTTAAGTTTATAAGAACAAAAAATAATATTTGACATTTTAAAACTGGCGCCACTATGCATTGTCATGGCCACTATACGTTCGCGTGCTTCGAAATGAAAAATATCGTCTTTTGTTCTTATAAACGTAAACCTTATAAAAAGTTACTGGGACCACACTTTTAGCGCTGACTGTACTTATACTATGTATATGTGACTGATAACATATTTTCCTTTTCAGCATTGGCTACAGCATACCAATGTTCAGTGGATTCATCTTAATGTTTCTATCGACGATCAGTAAGTACAACGCTATTTTTATGCAATTTTACATTTTTTGTCCAATTAGGACTTGTATGCATGTACAATTTCCCGTCCATTAATCCTTGCGGTGTAGTCAGATGTCCTGTCTCAATTGCGGCCTCAATAATTATATGGCCATCTCAAATCGACGTGTTGACCAGATAGTCAGTACTCAACGTGACAGGTGGTAAGCCATGTCGCCATATACAAGCACCTGGTTGGTGAAGTTTCAAGATGAAATGAAATGAAATGAAATGAAATGAAATGAAATTCTTTTTATTCAATATCAGGATCATAAATCACTTATTGAAGGTCAAAAAAAAAAAAAAAAACATTTCCATCGGAAAAGTTGTCATTACAGTTAATCAATTGAAATAAAAATATTAAATAAATCTAATTAAACTAATGGCATTTCGTAAAGCAAAATCCTGCAGAGAAGAAATGCCAAGAAACTCTGCAGACATGTTTCAATACAATACAACTTAATTAAATAATCCATCAGAATGAGACTGCAGCCTGACTAGCAACCAACGAATATTATGAGCAACATATTAAAGGTGTCCCAATAAGAACATGCATCGTGAGGCTGCAATCACACCAAGATGAAACGTCACATAACATCATTTAGATAATCTTTCACTTTGTAGTAGCCCTTCTCGATCAACGTCGCTTTAGTGCAAACTTTAAATTTGTCTAGAGGTAAGGACTTTATAGACTCTGGAAGTTTGTTATACATTTTTATGCCCAGGCCCATAAACGAATTGTTTATTCTTTTTAGTCTCGAGCCACTATAATACAATTTGTTTTTATTGCGTGTGTTACAATTATGCATGTCTCTTACAAGCCTGTAATCATTAATATTTTTTTTAACATAGACTAAGTTATCATATATATATTGAGAAGCCACAGTGAGTATATTTATTGTCTTAAACACATCTCTTAAAGATTCACGAGGGCCCATACGGTAGATCGAGCGAATGGCTCTCTTCTGCAGCACAAATACTGAATTAATATCAGCAGAATTGCCCCACAAAAGAAGCCCGTATGACATGACGCTATGGAAATAACTAAAATAAACAAGTCTCGCGGTATTCACGTCAGTCAAGTGTCTTATTTTCCTAACCGCATAGGCTGCAGAACTTAGCCTTTTCGCCAGACCACTGATGTGCTCACTAAACTGTAATTTTGAGTCCATTGTGACCCCTAAGAAGGTAGTGGACCCCGCAATATCTAAAGCCACATTATTAATTACGATGCTAGTAGTTGAGCTCCTAACATTTGGCAAAGTAAACCGTACACATTTTGTCTTATTACAATTAAAAGCAAGATTGTTTATTCTAAACCATTGTTCCACCTCTGAAATCACATTACATATCCTTCCTGTTTCGTCTTTTCCTCTGTTAACTTTAAACAATATAGAAGTGTCATCCGCAAACAACACCATGTGGCAACGGCCCTGACTTAAATAAGGTAAGTCATTTATATAAACTAAGAAAAGGAAGGGCCCAAGAATGGAACCCTGCGGAACACCCATAGCAGCCGAGCTGCCGCTCGATCTAGCTCCGCCGAATTCAACACTCTGGATCCTTCCCCCCAGGTAACATGCAATTAGATCCAGTGCCCTGTCACCCATACCGTAATGCTTAAGCTTCATGATCAGAGTTTTGTGGTCCACGCAATCGAACGCCTTAGAAAGATCGCAAAAGACACCCAGAGTATCCTTTGCCTCCTCCCAAGACTCAAATATATATTTCATAAGATCAACCCCAGCATCTGTTGTTGATCGACCCTTTGTAAAACCAAACTGTTGCTTATTAAAAATATTATAACGGTTAAAATGTACTAGCAATTGATTTAGAATAAGTTTCTCAAATATTTTGCTAAAAGCTGGTAGTATTGAGATAGGACGATAGTTAGCAGGGTCAGTGGTACTACCAGATTTAAATAATGGAATGATTTTACCGTATTTCATCTGATCAGGAAACTCTCCGCATTTAACACATTGATTAAATATAATGTTCAACTCAGGTGCAACTAAATCTACAATGGTTGAATAAACCTTTACTGAATGGCCCCACAGATCAGATGTTTTCTTTTTCTGGAGTGATTTAAAACATTTGATGACATCTATAGTACTGATTTCTCTGAAACTAAAAACACCGTCAAATTTCGGCACATTCCTTTCTAATATATATGTAGCACTCTCTGAACAAGCATTTAGTGGCTTAGTTATAGAGACAGGAATATTAGAGAAAAAATCCTGAAACACACTTGAGATCTGCTGATGGTCTGTGATTACATTTTTACCAACTATAAGTTTTGGTTCATGAACGTGAGAGACATCTTTACCACTTTCAAGTTTAATTGTGTTCCAGGTTTCCTTCACTACATTAGTGGCATTTTTTATTTTATTCTGTATGTACAATTTTTTGGCCTGAGCACAAACTTTTTTGAAAACCTTAGAATAACTTCTTATATAGTTTTGAAAATCTGGGCAATAATTAACAGATTTTTCTTTATATAGTTCATATAATCGCTGTCTACTAATTTTTATACCTCTAGTTGCCCAATCACAGAAAGATCTTTTACTGGTTATTTTAAAACTCTTTGTTTTAAAAATTTTTTTATATTCAATGTCAATAATTTTGAAAAATGAGCTATACATATTATTTGGAGTATCGGTTTCTAATTGTATAGGGAAACGCCTTAAAACGTTTTCCCTGAAATTAACTAAGCGAGCCCCCGTCACAGGAATGCAAGTAACATTCCTAGGCTGGACTTTTCGGTGACACCTAAACTTAATCATCTGACCATGGTGGTCAGAGCTAATGTCCGTAACAAGTTCTGTATGTGACAAACTAAAATCGCTAAATATATTGTCAATACAAGTAGAGGAGGTGCTTGTGATTCTAGTTGGTTGATCAAAATTATGTCTCAAATTGTAACTTAAAAATAAAGTTAGAAAATTTATACAAACCGTAGTGTCCTCAAGATGTTTTTCCTCACATAGTATTATTTTCTACAATAAATTATTATTATACTTACTGTTTAATACTAGTTTACTACACATATACGAGTACATTTATAACCTTCAATCCCTTTCGGGGCGGACAGAACCTCGGAGACGTGGTAATATCTCCTAGGTCACTTTTTAGCATGAATATTCATTCGGTGGGGTTGTGATGTTTTTTGGATCATTCAGTCCACATATTACACTACCCCTAATCCCTTAGTCACCTCCTACATACCGGGAAAAACGGCAGCCAGGTAGCATTCTTTTTACATCCCAGCACGGAATAAATATATATATTTCTTGTTCTTTTCTTCCCGTAGTCTTCGCGTTCGGCCGTTCTTACGGGATCCTGTTTGTGGCGAGGGCTCTGCAAGGGATAGGATCTTCCTGTTCCTCCGTGTCAGGAATGGGGATGCTGGCTGAACGGTACCCTGATGATAAGGTAAGATCCGCTCAAATTCAATGCTTTTTCATCCCTTGTACAGTCAACGCTAAAAGTGCAGTCCCGGTAACTTTTTATAAGTTTTAAGTTTATAAGAACAAAAGACGATATTTTACATTTTAAAACTGGCGCCACTATGCATTGTCATGGTCACTATATGTTGGTGAGAAGTGGCGTCATTTCGGGGAGGCCTAGCTCCAACAGTGGATGCATACAGGCTGGTGTGATGAAGCGCGCATTCGCTCAGTAAACGCCTTATATATGAAACTAGCGACCCGCTCCGGCTTCGCACGGGTATAAAATATATAGTCAACTCCACTATTTACTGAATGTCATCATACATATAAACCTTTCTCTTGAATCACTCTATCTATTAAAAAAAACCGCATCAAAATCCGTTGCGTAGTTTCAAAGATTTAAGCATACAAAGGGACATAGGGACAGAGAAAGCGACTTTGTTTTATACTATGTAGTGATATTGTAGGACACTATTACACAAATTGAACTAGCCCCTTGGTAAGTTCATTTAAGACTTGTGTTAAGGGTACTAGTCAACGTATATTTAACAAATATATATATATAGATAAATACATACATGTATAATATATATAATAAATAACCAGATTGGAAAGCAGAAGAAAATTGTATTTCTTAAATGCCTCCATCGGGAATCGAACCCGGGACCTCACGATTAGCGTTCAAATGGTTCACCAACCGCGCCACAGAGGTCGTCAAATGTACTGGGACGTTAAAATAATGCTAACTATAATAATAAATAATTTATAATAATAATAATATTTAATATTTGGACATTATTACACCATAGTGCTTGTAAATGGCGACATGGCTGACCACCTGTCACATTGAGTACTGACTATCTGGTTAACACGTGGGTTCGAGGTGTCCATAGAATTACTACCTTCGCAATTGCGGAGATGGACACCTGAACCTCTGACTACCCCGCAAGGGTTAATGGTCGTGAATGCGTTTCGTTTGTTTTGTATTATTACACCAATTGAACTAGCCCCTTGGTAAGTTCATTTAAGACTTGTGTTAAGGGTACTAGTCAATGTATATTTAAGAAATATATACATATTATACATAGATAAATACATATATAGCATATATAATCAACGACCAGACTGGAAAGCAGTAGAAAAGCGTAGTTCTTAACTCTGCCTCCACCGGGAATCGAACCGAGGACCTCACGATTAGCGTTCCGGCGGCTAACCGATCGCGCCACGGAGGTCGTCAAACTATGTAGTGATGTTGTACGTTTCAGGAGCGCGGGAACGCGATGGGCATTGCGCTTGGTGGTCTTGCGTTGGGCGTGCTCATTGGGCCGCCCTTTGGAGGGCTCATGTATGAGTTCGTGGGCAAGACGGCGCCCTTCCTCATGCTGTCTGCGTTGGCCCTTTGTGATGGATGTAAGTTATGTGGCTTTCCTGTACTTACGTGTGTAACATATACAACACACGCTTCACGTTTTGTGTATACACACTCCCGTTTTTACTGTGGCGGGATAGTCAAAAGCTTGAGTGCCTAAAGAAAGAAAGAAAGAAAATACTTTATTCACTGTTTCAAATTACATTAAACACACAAACAATATACATCAAGAATGAAAACCATTGATGCAATGAAAAGGTGCTGCCTCAGATCATCACTGGTCACCCAGCAGCACCCATATATATGTATACATATATACATGCATAAGTATAATAAGTGATCTCTGCTAACCCCTTTACAGGGCACCAGGCGTGATGTGTATCTATATATGGCAGACCCTTGGAGAAATGATATCTCCTACGTGACTTTTTAGCATGAATATTGGGGTTGTCATGACTCAATGGATGATTGATTGGCTAGCACACCGCCCAATACATTCCTTAACCCCTAGTCTCTTAGTCGCTTCCTACGACATGCCGGGAAGAAAGGCGGACTAGCACGGGAGTTTTCCCTATGCTTATGTCGGTACCTAATATTAATATCAGTTCACCCAAGACCAGCCCGATAATAACGGTTAACCGATCGCACCGCGGAGGTCGTCAAACTGTTGGGCAATTAACGAAGGTTTTTCTTTCTGGCAGTGTTGCAGCTGATGATTCTGCAGCCGGGGGTGGTGCGGCAGGAGACGGAGCCTCCGTCGCTTAAAGAGCTCATCACCGACCCCTATATCTTGGTGGCAGCTGGTAAGACTAATCGGGTAGACAGGGGATCATTGATCACATATAAATGCCCTGTTTCCTGAATGGGAGAGGAAGAGACTGTAAAGCTTTTTACAAGAAAACTGGACTTATTACGTATATTTTATAAATGAAGAATTACCTTTGCTACCCGATGTTTCGGCCATGTTGCAATGGCCATGGTCACGGGTCAACTGAGCATACTGAACTATGCTAAATGCTATATATGTATTTATCTAATAATAATAAAAATAATAATACTTGGACATTATTACACCAATTGAACTAGCCCCTTGGTAAGTACATTTAAGACTTGTGTTAAGGGTACTAGTCAACGTATATTTAAGAAATATATACATATTATATATAGATAAATACATATATAGCATATATAATCATCGACCAGACTGGAAAGCAGTAGAAAAGCGTAGTTCTTAACCCTGCCTCCACCGGGAATCGAACCCGGAACCTCACGATTAGCGTTCAGGTGTCTAACCGATCGCGCCACGGAGGTCGTCAAATAAATAATATAATCTATGTATATATTTCTTAAACACACGTTGACTAGTACCCTTAACAAGTCTTAAATGAACTTACCAAGGGGCTAGTTCTATTCGTGTAATAGTGTCCAAATATTATTATTATCTCCATTTCAGGTGCGATAACCTTTGCCAACGTGGGCATTGCGATGCTTGAACCCAGCTTGCCCATCTGGATGGTAGACACCATGGGCGCAAGCCGCTGGCAGCAGGGGGTCGCCTTTCTACCTGCCAGCATCTGCTACCTTATTGGTGAGTGATGGGATAGGCACCTTTCAGGATACTTGAATTAATTAGAACATTACCAGAATAATAAAACATAGGAAACATGGACAAGATTCGTTTGTATGGAGCATTATTCGTATTCATAAAATTTTAATGATTATCACACCGCGCTCCTGAAACGTACATACAACATCACATAGTATAAAACAAAGTCGCTTAATCTGTTCCTATGTCCTTTTGTATGCTTAAATCTTTGAAACTACGCAACGGATTTTGATGCGGTTTTTTTAATAGATAGAGTGATTCAAGAGGAAGGTTTATATGTATAATAACATTCATTAAATAGTAGAGTAGGCTATATATTGTATACCCGTGCGAAGCCGGAACGGGTTGCTAGTAGATTAATTAAAAAGATTAGCTGGTGTGAGTGAAGCAAGAGAGATTTGTAACCCGTTCCAGGTGGCGATGGATAGTTTCTGCCTATCCCCTTTGGGACATAGAGGCGTTAATATATGTATGTATGACACATAAAGATTATTAACAAGCTATCTTTTTCATGGCATGTCATAAGAGGCAACACCATTTGCGAATTTAGACGCTATATTGAAAAAAGGTGACGTTAGGTGTACCTATAACCGCCGAGAGTATATGAGAAGATGTATGAGCGTCAATCAAGCGAAAGTGGTCTCCTCAACGTCACCTTTTATCAATATAGCGTATATCTGACTGTTATATGTCTTATTAGACCGGCCCATACGTAACCACCCTTCCACTTCACTCACATATATTCCTTTTGTCAATAAGCTATTATTCATCCGCATATGTCCAAACTGAAGCATGCCCTTTTCAATCTTAGTCACTACATCTTCTTTCAAACCGCAACCTATTATTATATGTATTGTTTGTTCCAGGCACGAACCTGTTCGGTCCGCTGGGGCACAAGATGGGCCGATGGCTGGCAGCGCTCTCTGGACTCCTCATCATTGGAGTATGCCTCATCATGGTAAGCACATATATACATTCATGTCCTTTAATCCCTTTCGGGGTAGACAAAACCTCAGGGGCAAATCTACAAGGTAATTTTTGCATAAATATTCGTGTTGTGATAGATTACATACTAGCGACCCGCTCCGGCTTCGCACTTCTGGCTATTTAATGGATGTTATTATACATATAAACCTTCCTCTTGAATCATTCTATCTATTAAAAAAAATTGCGTTGCGTAGTTTCAAAGCTTTAAGCATACAAACGGACATAGGGGCAGAGAAAGCGACTTTGTTTTATACTATGTAGTGATGAGTGTAACAAAATGAAATTAATTCGGCGATGGTACGTGGTAACCTGTCACCAATATAACATATGACGCCGCAACCCTTATATTTACATTTATTTATTTATAGTAAGTACTCGAGTAAAAATATACTTTATAAGGTAAAGCCGGTTATGTGCAGTCTTGATATATTTTCCCATTTTTCTGAAATTCTGTTAATAGGTAACATAAGAATAAGGATTGATCACTATTTTGACGACCTCCGTGGCGCGATCGGTTAGACAACTGAACGCTAATCGTGAGGTCCCGGGTTCGATTCCCGGTAGAGGCAGAGTTAAGAACTACGCTTTTCTACTGCTTTCAGGTCGTATGTATATATATGTATTTATCTATATATAATAAGTATGTATTTCTTAAATATACGTTGAGTAGTACCCTTAACACAAGTCTTAAAGGAACTTACCAAGGGACTGGTTCAATTGGTGTAATAATGTCCACATATTATTATTATTACTATTGTCTAATTATCCGTGTTTTCACAAAATGCCTAAGTTTTCTGCAAAACCCCTTAATACTAAATCATATTTCGACATAGTTATTTTTAAACACACTCGATTTATACTCAGTCAATTTATTATGTGAGACCGGTTCGAATAAATTAATAATGATATCCGATTACCTTTATTTTACCCGACGTTTCGAACCAGTTGCATAGGCCGTGGTCGCGGGAAGACTTTATCTACTCTACCTAACCTACTCTACCTAAAATAAAGGTATTTATATATTTATTAATATATCGTGATACGACCCGGTCTCACATAGTAAATAAAATTTTTCGACATACGTATGAGAATTAGTTAAAATGTATATTTATATCTATTTCTCCTTTATATATGAATTTGTTTTGATATTTACTAACCATTTCTTAGTTTTATTTCTTTTCTTTTTTCTTCTTTGACACTCACTGAACCGAAATTGCACAGTTTCAATAGTATTTTCAGTTAGAACTATACAATATGATATATTTTATTTGCTTATAGAAGTGCTGGTACGTACTTACGGGTTTGTCGGAATATCAGCGTTGGCAGTGTGAATTTCACACAATCAACATTAGCTGAGACAAATCCTATTCACACTTGCGCGGGGTTGCCATGTGCGCTTGGTTCCATTAATGTACATTATTATATAATTAATTTTATTATTATTATTTATATATATTATAATTAATTATAATAATTTTTTTTAAGTCACAGGGCTCTGTCCTTTTTTAGGGGGTATACAAATGTATTGTATTGTGTGCTCATTTTTGAAATAAACGTTTTATTTTCTCTGTTTGTGTATATGTATATGTACTGCGTCTAGTGTGAATAAAAGGAATTTTATTTTATTTTACATACACAATCACCCTCTTCCAGATCCCCATGGCAAAGAAGCTTGAGCACCTAGTAATCCCCAACGCAGGCCTGGGTTTCGCCATCGGCATGGTGGACTCCTCCATGATGCCAGAACTGGGCTATTTGGTGGACATCCGCCACGCGGCTATATATGGCTCCGTGTATGCCATTGGAGACACGGCGTTTTGCTTGGGATATGCCGTTGGTGAGTTTTTTTATTTATTTAGATACAGTAATTAAAAATTTATGATATAGTAATAGATATAGTAATTAATAATATATATGTATATATATATATATATATATATATATATATATATATATATATATATATAGTTGGTCATATATCGGTTAGCCACCTGAACGCTATTCCTGAGGTCCCAAAGATTCCCAGAGGCAGAGTTAACAACTACGCTTTTCGTCTGCTTTCCAGTCTGGTTTATAAGAACAATAGATAATGTTTTTCATTTCGAAGCACGCGAACGTATAGTGGCCATGACAATGCATAGTGGCGCCAGTTTTAAAATGTCAAATATTGTCTTTTGTTCTTATAAACTTAAACCTTATAAAAAGTTACTGGGACTTCACTTTTAGAGCTGACTGTACCTACACTGAATATTGGGGTGGCGATGTCATTTCCAAATTTGCATCGCCTAATAGATTGCATTAAACCCTAGTCCCTTAGTCGCCTTCTACGACATGCCGGGAAGAACGGCAACTAGTTAGGATTCTTTCTACGTCCCAGAATATATTGGGGCCCTGCCTAGATAGATTACAAAGTTATTTCATTTATTTATCTATTGCGTACATTATTGCACTATCTGTACCTACAGGCTAATAACCCTATGTGAAAAAACATAAATAATACTCATGATTAATAACTAACGGGACTTATCGCGTAAGTTTTTATATAATAAAATTACCTTTATTATTAACCCGACGTTTCGGCTACGTTGCAGCAGCCTTGGTTACTCATATAATAACTTACGCGATAAGTCCTGTTAGTTATTAATCATGAGTATAAATCGCGAATCGCTTAAAACTTACTTACCGTGTTACTCGTACACCCAGTTCAGAAGCGACCTTAACAACCTCTTTCAGGGCCAGCGTTCTCCGGGGCCCTGATGAACAGCATTGGCTTCGAGTGGATGCTCACCATGATCGCGCTTCTGAACTTCGGCTACGCTCCGCTCCTGCTACTCCTCAAGGCACCGCCGACCCGGGATGAGAATAAGGTAATATACAGGTTGACAGGGTATAATAAAAACGTAGTGTAGACGACCTCCTGCCAGATCAAGAAGGTTGCTGGTAGTGACTGGATGAGGGCCACGAAAGATCGTCTTTTGTGACGTACCCTTGGGGAGGCCTACGTCCAGCAGTGGACTAGTACAGGCTGATTGATTGAGGGTATAATGTTTATGTATGTGTTTATGTGCGTTTATGGAAGAAGGTTTGTATGTATTGTACACATAATATAAACAATATAAATAAAATATTTGAGCCAATTCACTGCCAACATGGAATCGTGTCTTTTTGAATAAAGTGTATTATTTTTATTTGTTTTTATTTTTTATGTACATTTTTGCGCCAAACACATATACATTCACGTCCTTTAATTCCTTTCGGGGACGACAGACCCTTGAAGGTTCTCCGAGCTCAATTTTTATGAATGTTGAGTATATTCATAAGGTATATTGGTGACAGGTTGCTAGCCTTTAGGGACTTCTAAACTCACCCTTGAATATGACTTTTATCTGACAGTCAAATGTCTTATTAAGACCCCTACCTAATCGCCCTTCAATGTTACTTCAGTATAATAATCTATAATAAATTGATAACCTATAACAGTAATATTAAACATTGATTACATGTTGCTAACCTATCGTCCAATAAATTCCATATACCCTCCCTCTTACGACATACCGGGAAGAATGGCAGCTAGTTAGCATTCTTTTTACGTTCCAGAGTAACACAGGACTATAGTATATTCGCTTTAAGAAAATAGGGACGTCATCAAGGTCTCCATGATTTAACCAATGAGATTTTATAGGGGTTGTCTGTTATTGGTCAATGTGACTTCTTTTCTCATTTACTCACGTCTCATTGGTCAGTTTGACCTCTCATTATCATGACGTCACTATTTACTTAACGTGAATAGACTATAGGTACATACATACATACACATCACGCCAGTTTCCCTGTACAGGGGTAGACGGAAATCAAAAAAAAGACAAATTAACCCTTGCGGGGTAGTCAGAGGTTCAGGTGTCCATCTCAGCAATAGCGAAGGTAGTAATACGTATACTATGGCCACCTCGATGTGACAGGTAAGCTATGTCGCTATTTACAAGCACTAACTATTACCTGTTCGGGGAACCTTTCCTCACGATGTTTTTCACTCACCGTAGTATTATTACGGCAGAAATCACTTATTAAATTTATTATTTCAGAGCCTGATAAACCAAAAAGCGTCGGTACGCTACGTGACCTACCAAAATGAAGAAGAAGAGTGAGCCCGCCAAAACTGTCCGCCATTTTAACCATAGATTAATTTGGAGTGATGACATTATCGTTTCAGCCAATAATTTTTAATCAATATTATAATAAGTGTTGAAATATCATTCAATTTATGAATTAGACGTCTTAGGAGTGAAATATTTTAATATATTCTATATTTTCAGATTTTAAATAGCTTGTAATCGAATATACTCGTATATAAATTTAACATATTAAACTTAATAAAACAAAGCTTGCTTCCCGTAGAAATAATGTTCTATATCAGTATAAAGTAATATATATACGTATAAAACTATAGTAATATATTCTTTAAATTTTAATACTATTAAGATTCATGAAAACTACCATTTCATTATTATTCGAATCTTGCAACACTGAACAATTTAAATAAAACGTTACAGTTTAAAATCATCTCAATATCTTTTCCATACTGTTTTGATTTGTAAAAGAACATATTTAACTCTTATTGTAAATGAAAGATTAACAAGATTGAAAGGACTATTCAAATAAAACATCTAAGTAGCAGATTATATACATATCTACAAATTTAACTCTTTAAAGAAAATATATCAAAAAGTTTCTTAATAAATTTTCACATATAATTTTAAAAGGTGTACAACTCGAATGAATAAATAATGTTTACAAAACCATACTTGACATACATTAATTGTTAATTCAATGAGTCTCATTGACTCTCATTGTCTCATTGACTATATACACTATTTTTGGTATTTTGATAAAGATCTTATATGAAATCATTTACTATGAACTTGTAAAACCATACCATCTCAAATCTTTTGGTAATAAATAAGCAATAGAGTTATTCTACCATTATGTCGTTAAACCTGACAGAACTTACATGATTATTATTATTATTAACTAATCCATTCAACCATTTTGATTACATCGGCGAAAGTACAAACACTAATGCCATGGCGTTTGCACTTGTTAATCCGTCACCATGGTTACCCCAATGCCGCGCTTTACTTTTCATGGTGTCACATGCTATAAAACTTATACATTTTTGACCAAATTTATTTATTTTGTGTTAGTTATATTACAAATTAGAAGTTAGGATAGATAATAAGAAATTTATTCCAATAATTAATATTTAATCTCGTTGAAAAGCATTTAAAATTAGTTATAAGAACAGTGGCTTTAGATTTAAGTATTCGGATTACATATTTTAAGGGTAGCGTAAAATTGAACATCTGAACTCATTTTCCTTTTATTTTTTGTAAATAAACGACCCGGCGAAGCATAACGGACTTGATACAAATATTATCACTAGTTAAGCAAAAAAAGGCAAAGAGAAACGCAAAAAAAAGTACAAAATTAAAAAAAACCGACACTTTTTACTCATACCAAATAACAACATGTATGGCGCTTACGTCATTTTGGAACGAAAGGATATAGAAACTACAATTACATCTTGAGTAAAGTGTCGTCATTTAGAATAAGCAACGTAGTAAGTCTAAGCTATTTCGTAATACTAATTCCCGCTATATCAGGGTAGGGAGTAGAACTAAGTTTGTTTTGTTAATTATAACATTTTAACGTTACTTTTTTAGTTGATTATCTATTTAGGTATGTATTTATTGGTTTAAAAATTACTTTTTAGTTTAAAAATTATATTTGTTCGGATTTTATTTAATTATGGTCAAAAATGTATAACTTTTCTCTACGCCATCTCTGTGTGGGATGTAAAACTGTTATAAAATTATCATTTTGAGTAGAAACTGTGCTAAATATATGAGAATTGATCAATCAATCAATTCAGCATTCAACATACCATAGCAAATGATATCTCATAGGAACATATCTCAGTCTCATTAAGTAGTTTACAAGTACATCTAACATACATTTTAATTACTTTATCTAAGACACGAAAAGATAAGAAACGAAAATGAATGTATCATAGTTAATGGATTAATACATAAAATAAAATACAAAGACAATCCAGAAAATATGTATGTTGTATGTACAAATCTCTTATCAATTTCAGCATATGTAGGTATGTACATAATGTGCATCTATTATCATCTCCCGCGAATCTAAAATTATTAAAAATCTTACTCGGATGACTATTTCTTATTAAAAAACCTTAATAATATTGAAACGTGACGTAGACAATATTATTTTGAAATATTCACGTATATAATACCTTGTAAGACAATAAATATTACCCTTTTTATAACAATATACCTAAAAACATTGAATTGTATTCATTTTTAAAATAATGAATTCAACATTATATTGAAAAAGCATATATGACATGTTGTAGTTGCTTTACTTTAGTTGAAAGACAATAAAATGTTTAATCGAATTATTTTTGCCTAAACAGACTCAAAAAGTATTTAAATAAATATACTGTTTACACATAACTAAGCAAAAATATACAACATTCGATAAAAGACATTTAACGTTTTGATGGACCAATTATGACAGTGACAGTTATTTGACAGATAAGTAATGTCGCGCTTAGTCTGTTTAGGCTTCTACACGATCATGAAAGAACACTAGTTACTAAAGCACATGATCACAGTCATTCATCAAAGGTATTTATGGACCAAAACACGTAGATTATTTTCTAAGGACTTTTTAGTCATTCGCGCTTTTTTAGTAGGTACTTGTAAATATTTTATCACGTTTGTCTGTCAATCAATTTATAATTTCTGAACATCAGTTTAACATATACGTACGTAAATTTTGTTCAATTTAGGAACAAATAATATCAAAAACAACTTTTGTGTTACTAGTATACCTACATACATTTTGATATTTATAAACTTATTGGCACACTAATAATATTTTCTAAGAATTTATTTATTCATAAACGTCTATTTATTGATATCGATGTATTTTAACATTATATTCTATAAATCCACGTACACTTTAATATAAATATTAACTTACTTGCTACGAACCAGTGAGATAAATAATGATTTATTTGAAATATAGAGAAGGCCAAATTTTATGCTTTCCTTTTTCTTCGGATATCCAAAACAACATAATATATACGTATGATTTTTTCCCGGCAATATGGGTTCTCATTTGTATTTTAAGTTCCGTAATATACTATCCTTTGATCAAAATAAAACATCAATGTATGGCTGCATTGAATGTTTTTATCTGGAAAGTCATAAATGTTGAAATGCGTTACAGAAAAATAATAAAAACAACGAGAATCCAAGTACTATAAATATCTCTACACCTATTATTACAAACGCAATTTCAAACATTTGTGACGATTGAATTTTTCAGTATTTTTGTGTTGTACTTAATTTATTAGTACGATTAAACTTCAGGACTGGATTGCTTAAAACCGACTTCTTTGAATATTTATTTCTTCTTCAAACTTAATGTCATGTAATGTAAACTTAGTTTATATCGATTAACAAGTAATTAATATTATTTTAATTTATTGAAATAATATTATTTCTGTTTTTAATACAACTGTACATTTAGTACACAAAAACGATTACTTTTAAGCACAGAATTTTTCTCCTTTCACAAAAATGCAGGAACAAACCGTGGTATGATTTGATAGCGAATTTCATGATATATTAATACATATAATTATAATAGTCCCAAAGTATACGTAGGAACTATTTTGGCTCTTTGAGCTATCCGTGTATGCTAGTAATAATAAATATAAAACTATGTAGCAATGAAAGTTGTGTTAGGTTATACAAATATTTATTGTACTTAATCCTAAGGACCAGTATAATCGAATTTTTAATCATAATTTATACCTACTTGTTGTAGATTTAAGACAATTTTGGATCGTTTAAGCCTGTATCGAAATTTATGGATGTGTATTTACAATATTGTTGTTTTAATAGATAATCGGGCTTAAATTAAATATAAAATGAAAAAAAAGTTGTTAATATAACATATTTTTGATCTCAAACTTGTATCACGAAATAGCTATATTATTTGTTAATAATTGTGTTCGTAAAAAACATCGATTGATATAGTTTAAAAAAACTATTTCAAGCGATGTTAATATTTTCAATTTCGCACATTACCGCCATATTACTGTTTAAAATGCAGTAATTTTAACTAAAACCGGTTTCAAATAGATCTATATTCCGTGATTTCATTTAACACAGATATTTTTTTTGAATTGTTAAGAAAACAATCTTTTTAAAATAAATGTGGGTATATGAACTAACAATGTTATTTTTATTTCAATCAAACATTTCCTTCCTTTACTCCCTTTCAGGATGTTAATTATATAATATCATCCGAGTTATGATTAATAATTAACGGGACTTATCGCGTAAGTTTATATATAATAAAATGGGCAGTCTGCCCGTGACCATGGCTACTGCAACGTAGCCGAAACGTCGGGTTGATAAAAGGTAATTTTATTATATATTAACTTACGCGATAAGTCCCGTTAATTATTAATCATGAGTATAAATCGCGAATGTCTTAAAACTATAATCACCCGAGTTACTTTTGAAATAATTATGTGGTAGTATCTATATAGAATATTAGTCACAGATTGCTAGCGTACTGCCTTAGTCGCGTCCTACGGCATGTCATGATGAACCAAGGCATTGTTTGCAGTTGATATCCCGCCAAGCTGATACAGAATTTGAACCTAAATCATCAATAGTCTCTGACCAACGTGATATAAGTTGAGTTCAACAAGGATTAAAGAGACTACTGTAGTTTCACAACTTTTTATGTCAAATAAACGGTCTAATCAATTTTTATTTAAACTATATAAGCTCCTGTAACCACGGTGACTATATTGTAACAAAAAGCTTACGTAGAATTAATTCTACGACAAACATATTTCAGAAAATATTAATTTACTAAGAATGTTGTCCTGAAACTGATTTTTCTTCAACGAAAAACAAGGACATTTCACCAAGCAATATGCTCCTCAAAAGGACATTTCAATCTGGAACACGCCCCTAAAACGAACATTACAATATTGAATATCCTCCTGAAAAGGACATGTCAATAATAAACATCCTCCTGAAACGGACATTTCGATATTGAACATCCTCCTAAAAAGGACATTTCAATATTGAACATCCTCCTGAATAGGAAATTTCAATATTGAAAATGCTTCTGAAAAGGACATCCCAATATTGAACATCCTCCTAAGACGGACATTTCAATATTGAACATCCTCCTGAAAAGTACATTACAATATTGAACATGCTCCTAAAAAGGACATTTCAATTTAGAACATCTTCCTGAAAAGGACAATTCTATAATGAACATTCTCCTCAAAAGGACATTTCAATATTTAACATCCTCCTGAAAAGGACATTCCGAAATTGAAAATGCTCCTGAAAAGGCCATTTCAATATTGAACATCTTCCTGAAAAGGACATTTTTATATTGAACATCCTCCGGAAAAGGACAATTCTATAGTGAACATGCTCCTGAAAAGGACGTTTCAATAATGACCATTCTCCTGAACAGGACATTACAATATTAAACATCCTCCTGAAAAGGAAATTTCTATAATGCACATGCTCCTTTGAAGAACATTGTCATGAACATGCTCCTGAAAAGGACATAACAATATTCAACATCCTCCTGAAAAGGACATTTCAATATTGAACATCCTCCGGAAAAGGACATTTCTATAATGAACATGCTCCTGAAAAGGAAATTTCAATAATGAACATCCTCCTGAAAAGGACATTTCTATAATGAACATGCTCTTAAGAAGGGCATTTCTGCTAAGAAGGATCATCAACCTTCAAGGATATTCCTGAAAAGGACTCGTTCATTAGGGATATTTCTGAAAAGGACCTCTCCTTCAAGGATATTCCTGAAAAGGACCATCATCCTCAAGGATATTCCTGAAAAGGACTCGTCCTTCAAGGATATTCCTGAAAAGGACTCGTCCTTCGATATATTCCTGAAAAGGACTCATCCTTCAAGGATATTCCTGAAAAGGACTCATCCTTCAAGGATATTCCTGACAAGGACCATCATCCTCAAGGATATTCCTGAAAAGGACTCATCCTTCAAGGATATTCCTGAAAAGGACTCATCCTTCAAGGATATTCCTGAAAAGGACCATCATCCTCAAGGATATTCCTATAAAGGACTCATCCTTCAAGGATATTCCTGAAAAGGACTCATCCTTCAAGGATATTCCTGAAAAGGACCATCATCCTCAAGGATATTCCTGAAAAGGACTCAACCTTCAAGGATATTCCTGAAAAGGACTCATCCTTCAAGGATATTCCTGAAAAGGACCATCATCCTCAAGGATATTCCTGAAAAGGACTCATCCTTCAAGGATATTCCTGAAAAGGACTCATCCTTCAAGGATATCCCTGAAAAGGACTCATCCTTCAAGGATATTCCTGAAAAGGACCATCATCCTCAAGGATATTCCTGAAAAGGACTCATCCTTCAAGGATATTCCTGAAAAGGACTCATCCTTCAAGGATATTCCTGAAAAGGACCATCATCCTCAAGGATATTCCTATAAAGGACTCATCCTTCAAGGATATTCCTGAAAAGGACTCATCCTTCAAGGATATTCCTGAAAAGGACTCATCCTTCAAGGATATTCCTGAAAAGGACCATCATCCTCAAGGATATTCCTGAAAAGGACCATCATCCTCAAGGATATTCCTGAAAAGGACTCATCCTTCAAGGATATTCCTGAAAAGGACCATCATCCTCAAGGATATTCCTGAAAAGGACTCATCCTTCAAGGATATTCCTGAAAAGGACTCATCCTTCAAGGATATTCCTGAAAAGGACCATCATCCTCAAGGATATTCCTGAAAAGGACTCAACCTTCAAGGATATTCCTGAAAAGGACTCATCCTTCAAGGATATTCCTGAAAAGGACCATCATCCTCAAGGATATTCCTGAAAAGGACTCATCCTTCAAGGATATTCCTGAAAAGGACTCATCCTTCAAGGATATTCCTGAAAAGGACTCATCCTTCAAGGATATTCCTGAAAAGGACCATCATCCTCAAGGATATTCCTGAAAAGGACCATCATCCTCAAGGATATTCCTGAAAAGGACTCATCCTTCAAGGATATTCCTGAAAAGGACCATCATCCTCAAGGATATTCCTGAAAAGGACTCATCCTTCAAGGATATTCCTGAAAAGGACTCATCCTTCAAGGATATTCCTGAAAAGGACCATCATCCTCAAGGATATTCCTGAAAAGGACTCAACCTTCAAGGATATTCCTGAAAAGGACTCATCCTTCAAGGATATTCCTGAAAAGGACCATCATCCTCAAGGATATTCCTGAAAAGGACTCATCCTTCAAGGATATTCCTGAAAAGGACCATCATCCTCAAGGATATTCCTGAAAAGGACTCATCCTTCAAGGATATTCCTGAAAAGGACTCATCCTTCAAGGATATCCCTGAAAAGGACTCATCCTTCAAGGATATTCCTGAAAAGGACCATCATCCTCAAGGATATTCCTGAAAAGGACTCATCCTTCAAGGATATTCCTGAAAAGGACTCATCCTTCAAGGATATTCCTGAAAAGGACCATCATCCTCAAGGATATTCCTGAAAAGGACTCAACCTTCAAGGATATTCCTGAAAAGGACTCATCCTTCAAGGATATTCCTGAAAAGGACTCATCCTTCAAGGATATTCCTGAAAAGGACTCATCCTTCAAGGATATTCCTGAAAAGGACCATCATCCTCAAGGATATTCCTGAAAAGGACCATCATCCTCAAGGATATTCCTGAAAAGGACTCATCCTTCAAGGATATTCCTGAAAAGGACTCAACCTTCAAGGATATTCCTAAAATGGACTCGTCCTTCGATATATTCCTAAAAAGGACTCAACCTTCAAGGATATTCCTGAAAATAACCCATCCTTCAGAGATATTCCTGGAAAGGACTCAACCTTCAAGGATATTCCTGAAATCGACGCTTCCTTCTGGGATATTCCTGAAAATAACCTATCCTTCAAGGATATTCCTGAAAAGGAGTCATCCTTCAAGGATATTCCTGAAAAGGACTCGTCCTTCAAGGATATTCCTGATAAGGACTCGTCCTTCAAGGATATTCCTGAAAAGGACTCTTCCTTCAAGGATATTCCTGAAAAGGACCATCATCGTTCAAGGATATTCCTGAAAAGGACTCATCCTTCAAGGATATTCCTGAAAAGGACCATCATCCTTCAAGGATATTCCTGAAAAGGACTCTTCCTTCAAGGATATAACTGAAAAGGACCATCATCCTTCAAGGATATTCCTGAAAAGGACTCTTCCTTCAAGGATATTCCTGAAAAGGACTCGTCCTTCAAGGATATTCCTGAAAAGGACTCTTCCTTCAAGGATATAACTGAAAAGGACTCGTCCTTCAAGGATATTCCTGAAAAGGACCCGTCCTTCAAGGATATTCCTGAAAAGGACCAACATCCTTCAAGGATATTCCTGAAAAGGACCAACATCCTTCAAGGATATTCCTGAAAAGGACTCTTCCTTCAAGAATATAACTGAAAAGAACTCTTCCTTCAAGGATATTCCTGAAAAGGACCAACATCCTTCAAGGATATTCCTGAAAAGGACTCGTCCTTCAAGGATATTCCTAAAAAGGACTCGTCCTTCAAGGATATTCCTGAAAAGGACTCGTCCTTCAAGGATATAACTGAAAAGGACTCGTCCTTCAAGGATATAACTGAAAATAACTCATCCTTCAAGGATATTCCTGAAAAGGACTCGTCCTTCAAGGATATAACTGAAAAGGACTCGTCCTTCAAGGATATTCCTGAAAAGGACTCGTCCTTCAAGTACATTTCTGAAAAGGACTCTTCCTTCAAGGATATTCCTGAAAAGGACTCTTCCTTCAAGGATATACCTGAAAAGGACTCGTCCTTCAAGGATATTCCTGAAAAGGACTCGTCCTTCAAGGATATTCCTGAAAAGGACTCTTCCTTCAAGGATATTCCTGAAAAGGACTCGTCCTTCAAGGATATTCCTGAAAAGGACTCTTCCTTCAAGGATATTCCTGAAAAGGACTCGTCCTTCTAGGATATTCCTGAAAAGGACTCGCCCTTCAAGGATATTCCTGAAAAGGACTCTTCCTTCAAGGATATTCCTGAAAAGGACTCTTCCTTCAAGGATATTTCTGAAAAGGACTCTTCCTTCAAGGATATTCCTGAAAAGGACTCTTCCTTCAAGGATATTCCTGAAAAGGACTCTTCCTTCAAGGATATTCCTGAAAAGGACTCGTCCTTCAAGGATATTCCCAAAAAGGACTCTTCCTTCAAAGATATTCCTGAAAAGGACTCGTCCTTCAAGGATAAATCCCAAAAAGGACTCTTCCTTCAAGGATATTCCTGAAAAGGACTCGTCCTTCAAGGATATTCCCAAAAAGGACTCGTCCCTCGATATATTCCTGGAAAGGACTCTTCCTTCAAGGATATTCCTGAAAAGGACTCGTCTTTCAAGGATATTCCCAAAAAGGACTCGTCCCTCGATATATTCCTGGAAAGGACTCTTCCTTCAAGGATATTCCTGAAAAGGACTCTTCTTTCAAGGATATTCCTGAAAAGGACTCTTCCTTCAAGGATATTCCTGAAAAGGACGCGTCCTTGAAGGATATTCCTGAAAAGGACGCGTTCTTGAAGGATATTCCTGAAAAGAACCCATCCTTCAAGGATATTCCTGTAAAAGACCATCATCCTTCAAGGATATTCCTGAAAAAGACTCGTCCTTCAAGGATATTCCTGAAAAGGACCATCATCCTCAAGGATATTCCTGAAAAGGACTCATCCTTCAAGGATATTCCTGAAAAGGACCATCATCCTCAAGGATATTCCTGAAAAGGACTCATCCTTCAAGGATATTCCTGAAAAGGACCATCATCCTCAAGGATATTCCTGAAAAGGACTCATCCTTCAAGGATATTCCTGAAAAGGACTCATCCTTCAAGGATATCCCTGAAAAGGACTCATCCTTCAAGGATATTCCTGAAAAGGACCATCATCCTCAAGGATATTCCTGAAAAGGACTCATCCTTCAAGGATATTCCTGAAAAGGACTCATCCTTCAAGGATATTCCTGAAAAGGACCATCATCCTCAAGGATATTCCTGAAAAGGACTCAACCTTCAAGGATATTCCTGAAAAGGACTCATCCTTCAAGGATATTCCTGAAAAGGACTCATCCTTCAAGGATATTCCTGAAAAGGACTCATCCTTCAAGGATATTCCTGAAAAGGACCATCATCCTCAAGGATATTCCTGAAAAGGACTCATCCTTCAAGGATATTCCTGAAAAGGACCATCATCCTCAAGGATATTCCTATAAAGGACTCATCCTTCAAGGATATTCCTGAAAAGGACTCAACCTTCAAGGATATTCCTGAAAAGGACTAATCCTTCAAGGATATTCCTGAAAAAGACCATCATCCTCAAGGATATTCCTAAAAAGGACTCATCCTTCAAGGATATTCCTGAAAAGGACTCAACCTTCAAGGATATTCCTGAAAAGGACTCATCCTTCAAGGATATTCCTGAAAAGGACCATCATCCTCAAGGATATTCCTGAAAAGGACTCAACCTTCAAGGATATTCCTGAAAAGGACTCATCCTTCAAGGATATTCCTGAAAAGGACCATCATCCTCAAGGATATTCCTGAAAAGGACCATCATCCTCAAGGATATTCCTGAAAAGGACTCATCCTTCAAGGATATTCCTGAAAAGGACCATCATCCTCAAGGATATTCCTGAAAAGGACTCATCCTTCAAGGATATTCCTGAAAAGGACCATCATCCTCAAGGATATTCCTGAAAAGGACTCATCCTTCAAGGATATTCCTGAAAAGGACCATCATCCTCAAGGATATTCCTGAAAAGGACTCATCCTACAAGGATATTCCTGAAAAGGTCTCGTACTTCAAGGATATTCCTAACAGACCATCATCTTTCAAGGATATTCCTGAAAAGGACTTGTCCTTCAAGGATATTCCTGAAAAGGACTCGTCCTTCAAGGATATAACTGAAAAGGACTCGTCCTTCAAGGATATAACTGAAAATAACTCGTCCTTCAAGGATATTCCTGAAAAGGTCTCGTACTTCAAGGATATTCCTGACAGACCATCATCCTTCAAGGATATTCCTGAAAAGGACTCGTCCTTCAAGGATATTCCTGAAAAGGACTCGTCCTTCAAGGATATAACTGAAAAGGACTCGTCCTTCAAGGATATAACTGAAAATAACTCATCCTTCAAGGATATTCCTGAAAAGGACTCTTCCTTCAAGGATATTCCTGAAAAGGACTCTTCCTTCAAGGATATTCCTGAAAAGGACGCGTCCTTGAAGGATATTCCTGAAAAGGACGCGTCCTTGAAGGATATTCCTGAAAAGAACCCATCCTTCAAGGATATTCCTGTAAAAGACCATCATCCTTAAAGGATATTCCTGAAAAGGACTCGTCCTTCAAGGATATTCCTAAAAAGGACTCTTCCTTCAAGGATATTCCTGAAATGGACTCGTCCTTCAAGGATATTCCCAAAAAGGACTCGTCCCTCGATATATACCTGGAAAGGACTCAACCTTCAAGGATATTCCTGAAAAGGACTCGTCCTTCAAGGATATTCCTGAAAAGGACTCTTCCTTCAAGGATATTCCTGAAAAGGACTCTTCCTTCAAGGATATTCCTGAAAAGGACTCGTCCTTTTAAGGATATTCCTGAAAAGGACTCTTCCTTCAAGGATATTCCTGAAAAGGACTCGTCCTTCAAGGATATTCCCAAAAAGGACTCGTCCCTCGATATATTCCTGGAAAGGACTCTTCCTTCAAGGATATTCCTGAAAAGGACTCTTCCTTCAAGGATATTCCTGAAAAGGACTCTTCCTTCAAGGATATTCCTGAAAAGGACTCGTCCTTCAAGGATATTCCCAAAAAGGACTCGTCCCTCGATATATTCCTGGAAAGGACTCCTTCAAGGATATTCCTGAAAAGGACGCTTCCTTCAAGGATATTCCTGAAAAGGACTCTTCCTTCAAGGATATTCCTGAAAAGGACGCGTCCTTTAAGGATATTCCTGAAAAGGACGCGTCCTTGAAGGATATTCCTGAAAAGAACCCATCCTTCAAGGATATTCCTGAAAAAGACCATCATCCTTCAAGGATATTCCTGAAAAGGACTCGTCCTTCAAGGATATTCCTGAAAAGGACTCGTCCTTCAAGGATATTCCTGAAAAGGACCATCATCCTTCAAGGATATTCCTGAAAAGGACGCGTCCTTCAAGGATATTCCTGAAAATAACCCATCCTTCAAGGATATTCCTGAAAAGGACTCATCCTTCAAGGATATTCCTGAAAAGGACCATCATCCTCAAGGATATTCCTGAAAAGGACCATCATCCTCAAGGATATTCCTGAAAAGGACTCATCCTTCAAGGATATTCCTGAAAAGGACTCATCCTTCAAGGATATTCAAGAGAAGGACTTCTCCTCCAAGGATATTCCTGAAAAGGACGCGTCCTTGAAGGATATTCCTGAAAAGAACCCATCCTTCAAGGATATTCCTGAAAAGGACTTATCCTTCAAGGATATTCCTGAAAAGGACTCTTCCTTCAAGGATATTCCTGAAAAGGACTCGTCCTTCAAGGATATTCCCAAAAAGGACTCTTCCTTCAAGAATATTCCTGAAAAGGACTCGTCCTTCAAGGATATTCCCAAAAAGGACTCTTCCTTCAAGGATATTCCTGAAAAGGACTCGTCCTTCAAGGATATTCCCAAAAAGGACTCGTCCCTCGATATATTCCTGGAAAGGACTCTTCCTTCAAGGATATTCCTGAAAAGGACTCGTCCGTCAAGGATATTCCCAAAAAGGACTCGTCCCTCGATATATTCCTGGAAAGGACTCTTCCTTCAAGGATATTCCTGAAAAGGACTCTTCCTTCAAGGATATTCCTGAAAAGGACTCTTCCTTCAAGGATATTCCTGAAAAGGACGCGTCCTTGAAGGATATTCCTGAAAAGGACGCGTTCTTGAAGGATATTCCTGAAAAGAACCCATCCTTCAAGGATATTCCTGTAAAAGACCATCATCCTTCAAGGATATTCCTGAAAAAGACTCGTCCTTCAAGGATATTCCTGAAAAGGACCATCATCCTCAAGGATATTCCTGAAAAGGACTCATCCTTCAAGGATATTCCTGAAAAGGACTCATCCTTCAAGGATATTCCTGAAAAGGACCATCATCCTCAAGGATATTCCTGAAAAGGACTTATCCTTCAAGGATATTCCTGAAAAGGACTCTTCCTTCAAGGATATTCCTGAAAAGGACTCGTCCTTCAAGGATATTCCCAAAAAGGACTCTTCCTTCAAGAATATTCCTGAAAAGGACTCGTCCTTCAAGGATATTCCCAAAAAGGACTCTTCCTTCAAGGATATTCCTGAAAAGGACTCGTCCTTCAAGGATATTCCCAAAAAGGACTCGTCCCTCGATATATTCCTGGAAAGGACTCTTCCTTCAAGGATATTCCTGAAAAGGACTCGTCCGTCAAGGATATTCCCAAAAAGGACTCGTCCCTCGATATATTCCTGGAAAGGACTCTTCCTTCAAGGATATTCCTGAAAAGGACTCCTCCTTCAAGGATATTCCTGAAAAGGACTCTTCCTTCAAGGATATTCCTGAAAAGGACGCGTCCTTGAAGGATATTCCTGAAAAGGACGCGTCCTTGAAGGATATTCCTGAAAAGAACCCATCCTTCAAGGATATTCCTGAAAAAGACCATCATCCTTCAAGGATATTCCTGAAAAGGACTCGTCCTTCAAGGATATTCCTGAAAAGGACTCGTCCTTCAAGGATATTCCTGAAAAGGACCATCATCCTTCAAGGATATTCCTGAAAATAACCCATCCTTCAAGGATATTCCTGAAAAGGACTCATCCTTCAAGGATATTCCTGAAAAGGACCATCATCCTCAAGGATATTCCTGAAAAGGACTCATCCTTCAAGGATATTCAAGAGAAGGACTTCTCCTCCAAGGATATTCCTGAAAAGGACTCAACCTTCAAGGATATTCCTGAAAAGGACTCATCCTTCAAGGATATTCCTGAAAAGGACCATCATCCTCAAGGATATTCCTGAAAAGGACCATCATCCTCAAGGATATTCCTGAAAAGGACTCATCCTTCAAGGATATTCCTGAAAAGGACCATCATCCTCAAGGATATTCCTGAAAAGGACTCATCCTTCAAGGATATTCCTGAAAAGGACCATCATCCTCAAGGATATTCCTGAAAAGGACTCATCCTTCAAGGATATTCCTGAAAAGGACTCGTCCCTCGATATATTCCTGGAAAGGACTCTTCCTTCAAGGATATTCCTGAAAAGGACTCGTCCGTCAAGGATATTCCCAAAAAGGACTCGTCCCTCGATATATTCCTTGAAAGGACTCTTCCTTCAAGGATATTCCTGAAAAGGACTCTTCCTTTAAGGATATTCCTGAAAAGGACTCTTCCTTCAAGGATATTCCTGAAAAGGACGCGTCCTTGAAGGATATTCCTGAAAAGGACGCGTTCTTGAAGGATATTCCTGAAAAGAACCCATCCTTCAAGGATATTCCTGTAAAAGACCATCATCCTTCAAGGATATTCCTGAAAAAGACTCGTCCTTCAAGGATATTCCTGAAAAGGACCATCATCCTCAAGGATATTCCTGAAAAGGACTCATCCTTCAAGGATATTCCTGAAAAGGACTCATCCTTCAAGGATATTCCTGAAAAGGACCATCATCCTCAAGGATATTCCTGAAAAGGACTTATCCTTCAAGGATATTTCTGAAAAGGACTCTTCCTTCAAGGATATTCCTGAAAAGGACTCGTCCTTCAAGGATATTCCCAAAAAGGACTCTTCCTTCAAGGATATTCCTGAAAAGGACTCGTCCTTCAAGGATATTCCCAAAAAGGACTCTTCCTTCAAGGATATTCCTGAAAAGGACTCGTCCTTCAAGGATATTCCCAAAAAGGACTCGTCCCTCGATATATTCCTGGAAAGGACTCTTCCTTCAAGGATATTCCTGAAAAGGACTCGTCCGTCAAGGATATTCCCAAAAAGGACTCGTCCCTCGATATATTCCTGGAAAGGACTCTTCCTTCAAGGATATTCCTGAAAAGGACTCTTCCTTCAAGGATATTCCTGAAAAGGACTCTTCCTTCAAGGATATTCCTGAAAAGGACGCGTCCTTGAAGGATATTCCTGAAAAGGACGCGTCCTTGAAGGATATTCCTGAAAAGAACCCATCCTACAAGGATATTCCTGAAAAAGACCATCATCCTTCAAGGATATTCCTGAAAAGGACTCGTCCTTCAAGGATATTCCTGAAAAGGACTCGTCCTTCAAGGATATTCCTGAAAAGGACCATCATCCTTCAAGGATATTCCTGAAAAGGACGCGTCCTTCAAGGATATTCCTGAAAATAACCCATCCTTCAAGGATATTCCTGAAAAGGACTCATCCTTCAAGGATATTCCTGAAAAGGACCATCATCCTCAAGGATATTCCTGAAAAGGACTCATCCTTCAAGGATATTCAAGAGAAGGACTTCTCCTCCAAGGATATTCCTGAAAAGGACGCGTCCTTGAAGGATATTCCTGAAAAGAACCCATCCTTCAAGGATATTCCTGAAAAGGACTTATCCTTCAAGGATATTCCTGAAAAGGACTCTTCCTTCAAGGATATTCCTGAAAAGGACTCGTCCTTCAAGGATATTCCCAAAAAGGACTCTTCCTTCAAGGATATTCCTGAAAAGGACTCGTCCTTCAAGGATATTCCCAAAAAGGACTCTTCCTTCAAGGATATTCCTGAAAAGGACTCGTCCTTCAAGGATATTCCCAAAAAGGACTCGTCCCTCGATATATTCCTGGAAAGGACTCTTCCTTCAAGGATATTCCTGAAAAGGACTCGTCCGTCAAGGATATTCCCAAAAAGGACTCGTCCCTCGATATATTCCTGGAAAGGACTCTTCCTTCTAGGATATTCCTGAAAAGGACTCTTCCTTCAAGGATATTCTTGAAAAGGACTCTTCCTTCAAGGATATTCCTGAAAAGGACGCGTCCTTGAAGGATATTCCTGAAAAGGACGCGTTCTTGAAGGATATTCCTGAAAAGAACCCATCCTTCAAGGATATTCCTGTAAAAGACCATCATCCTTCAAGGATATTCCTGAAAAAGACTCGTCCTTCAAGGATATTCCTGAAAAGGACCATCATCCTCAAGGATATTCCTGAAAAGGACTCATCCTTCAAGGATATTCCTGAAAAGGACCATCATCCTCAAGGATATTCCTATAAAGGACTCATCCTTCAAGGATATTCCTGAAAAGGACTCATCCTTCAAGGATATTCCTGAAAAGGACTCATCCTTCAAGGATATTCCTGAAAAGGACCATCATCCTCAAGGATATTCCTGAAAAGGACTCATCCTTCAAGGATATTCCTGAAAAGGACCATCATCCTCAAGGATATTCCTGAAAAGGACTCAACCTTCAAGGATATTCCTGAAAAGGACTCATCCTTCAAGGATATTCCTGAAAAGGACCATCATCCTCAAGGATATTCCTGAAAAGGACTCAACCTTCAAGGATATTCCTGAAAAGGACTCATCCTTCAAGGATATTCCTGAAAAGGACCATTATCCTCAAGGATATTCCTGAAAAGGACTCATCCTTCAAGGATATTCCTGAAAAGGACCATCATCCTCAAGGATATTCCTGAAAAGGACTCAACCTTCAAGGATATTCCTGAAAAGGACTCATCCTTCAAGGATATTCCTGAAAAGGACCATCATCCTCAAGGATATTCCTGAAAAGGACTCATCCTTCAAGGATATTCCTGAAAAGGACCATCATCCTCAAGGATATTCCTGAAAAGGACTCATCCTTCAAGGATATTCCTGAAAAGGACTCATCCTTCAAGGATATCCCTGAAAAGGACTCATCCTTCAAGGATATTCCTGAAAAGGACCATCATCCTCAAGGATATTCCTGAAAAGGACTCATCCTTCAAGGATATTCCTGAAAAGGACCATCATCCTCAAGGATATTCCTGAAAAGGACTCATCCTTCAAGGATATTCCTGAAAAGGACTCAACCTTCAAGGATATTCCTAAAATGGACTCGTCTTTCGATATATTCCTAAAAAGGACTCAACCTTCAAGGATATTCCTGAAAATAACCCATCCTTCAGAGATATTCCTGGAAAGGACTCAACCTTCAAGGATATTCCTGAAATCGACGCTTCCTTCTGGGATATTCCTGAAAATAACCTATCCTTCAAGGATATTCCTGAAAAGGAGTCATCCTTCAAGGATATTCCTGAAAAGGACTCGTCCTTCAAGGATATTCCTGATAAGGACTCGTCCTTCAAGGATATTCCTGAAAAGGACTCTTCCTTCAAGGATATTCCTGAAAAGGACCATCATCGTTCAAGGATATTCCTGAAAAGGACTCATCCTTCAAGGATATTCCTGAAAAGGACCATCATCCTTCAAGGATATTCCTGAAAAGGACTCTTCCTTCAAGGATATAACTGAAAAGGACCATCATCCTTCAAGGATATTCCTGAAAAGGACTCTTCCTTCAAGGATATTCCTGAAAAGGACTCGTCCTTCAAGGATGTTCCTGAAAAGGACTCTTCCTTCAAGGATATTCCTGAAAAGGACTCATCCTTCAAGGATATTCCTGAAAAGGACCATCATCCTCAAGGATATACCTGAAAAGGACTCATCCTTCAAGGATATTCCTGAAAAGGACCATCATCCTCAAGGATATTCCTGAAAAGGACTCATCCTTCAAGGATATTCCTGAAAAGGACTCATCCTTCAAGGATATTCCTGAAAAGGACCATCATCCTCAAGGATATTCCTGAAAAGGACTCATCCTTCAAGGATATTCCTGAAAAGGACTCTTCCTTCAAGGATATTCCTGAAAAGGACTCATCCTTCAAGGATATTCCTGAAAAGGACCATCATCCTCAAGGATATTCCTGAAAAGGACTCATCCTTCAAGGATATTCCTGAAAAGGACCATCATCCTCAAGGATATTCCTATAAAGGACTCATCCTTCAAGGATATTCCTGAAAAGGACTCGTCCGTCAAGGATATTCCCAAAAAGGACTCGTCCCTCGATATATTCCTGGAAAGGACTCTTCCTTCAAGGATATTCCTGAAAAGGACTCTTCCTTCAAGGATATTCCTGAAAAGGACTCTTCCTTCAAGGATATTCCTGAAAAGGACGCGTCCTTGAAGGATATTCCTGAAAAGGACGCGTCCTTGAAGGATATTCCTGAAAAGAACCCATCCTTCAAGGATATTCCTGAAAAAGACCATCATCCTTCAAGGATATTCCTGAAAAGGACTCGTCCTTCAAGGATATTCCTGAAAAGGACCATCATCCTCAAGGATATTCCTGAAAAGGACTCAACCTTCAAGGATATTCCTGAAAAGGACTCATCCTTCAAGGATATTCCTGAAAAGGACCATCATCCTCAAGGATATTCCTGAAAAGGACTCATCCTTCAAGGATATTCCTGAAAAGGACCATCATCCTCAAGGATATTCCTGAAAAGGACTCATCCTTCAAGGATATTCAAGAGAAGGACTTCTCCTCCAAGGATATTCCTGAAAAGGACGCGTCCTTGAAGGATATTCCTGAAAAGAACCCATCCTTCAAGGATATTCCTGAAAAGGACTTATCCTTCAAGTATATTCCTGAAAAGGACTCTTCCTTCAAGGATATTCCTGAAAAGGACTCGTCCTTCAAGGATATTCCCAAAAAGGACTCTTCCTTCAAGGATATTCCTGAAAAGGACTCGTCCTTCATGGATATTCCCAAAAAGGACTCTTCCTTCAAGGATATTCCTGAAAAGGACTCGTCCTTCAAGGATATTCCCAAAAAGGACTCGTCCCTCGATATATTCCTGGAAAGGACTCTTCCTTCAAGGATATTCCTGAAAAGGACTCGTCCGTCAAGGATATTCCCAAAAAGGACTCGTCCCTCGATATATTCCTGGAAAGGACTCTTCCTTCAAGGATATTCCTGAAAAGGACTCTTCCTTCAAGGATATTCTTGAAAAGGACTCTTCCTTCAAGGATATTCCTGAAAAGGACGCGTCCTTGAAGGATATTCCTGAAAAGGACGCGTTCTTGAAGGATATTCCTGAAAAGAACCCATCCTTCAAGGATATTCCTGTAAAAGACCATCATCCTTCAAGGATATTCCTGAAAAAGACTCGTCCTTCAAGGATATTCCTGAAAAGGACCATCATCCTCAAGGATATTCCTGAAAAGGACTCATCCTTCAAGGATATTCCTGAAAAGGACTCATCCTTCAAGGATATTCCTGAAAAGGACCATCATCCTCAAGGATATTCCTGAAAAGGACTCATCCTTCAAGGATATTCCTGAAAAGGACTCATCCTTCAAGGATATTCCTGAAAAGGACTTATCCTTCAAGTATATTCCTGAAAAGGACTCTTCCTTCAAGGATATTCCTGAAAAGGACTCGTCCTTCAAGGATATTCCCAAAAAGGACTCTTCCTTTAAGGATATTCCTGAAAAGGACTCGTCCTTCATGGATATTCCCAAAAAGGACTCTTCCTTCAAGGATATTCCTGAAAAGGACTCGTCCTTCAAGGATATTCCCAAAAAGGACTCGTCCCTCGATATATTCCTGGAAAGGACTCTTCCTTCAAGGATATTCCTGAAAAGGACTCGTCCGTCAAGGATATTCCCAAAAAGGACTCGTCCCTCGATATATTCCTGGAAAGGACTCTTCCTTCAAGGATATTCCTGAAAAGGACTCTTCCTTCAAGGATATTCTTGAAAAGGACTCTTCCTTCAAGGATATTCCTGAAAAGGACGCGTCCTTGAAGGATATTCCTGAAAAGGACGCGTTCTTGAAGGATATTCCTGAAAAGAACCCATCCTTCAAGGATATTCCTGTAAAAGACCATCATCCTTCAAGGATATTCCTGAAAAAGACTCGTCCTTCAAGGATATTCCTGAAAAGGACCATCATCCTCAAGGATATTCCTGAAAAGGACTCATCCTTCAAGGATATTCCTGAAAAGGACTCATCCTTCAAGGATATTCCTGAAAAGGACCATCATCCTCAAGGATATTCCTGAAAAGGACTCATCCTTCAAGGATATTCCTGAAAAGGACTCATCCTTCAAGGATATTCCTGAAAAGGACTCATCCTTCAAGGATATTCCTGAAAAGGACCATCATCCTCAAGGATATTCCTGAAAAGGACTCAACCTTCAAGGATATTCCTGAAAAGGACTCATCCTTCAAGGATATTCCTGAAAAGGACCATCATCCTCAAGGATATTCCTGAAAAGGACTCATCCTTCAAGGATATTCCTGAAAAGGACTCATCCTTCAAGGATATTCCTGAAAATAACCTATCCTTCAAGGATATTCCTGAAAAGGAGTCATCCTTCAAGGATATTCCTGAAAAGGACTCGTCCTTCAAGGATATTCCTGATAAGGACTCGTCCTTCAAGGATATTCCTGAAAAGGACTCTTCCTTCAAGGATATTCCTGAAAAGGACCATCATCGTTCAAGGATATTCCTGAAAAGGACTCATCCTTCAAGGATATTCCTGAAAAGGACCATCATCCTTCAAGGATATTCCTGAAAAGGACTCTTCCTTCAAGGATATAACTGAAAAGGACCATCATCCTTCAAGGATATTCCTGAACAGGACTCTTCCTTCAAGGATATTCCTGAAAAGGACTCGTCCTTCAAGGATATTCCTGAAAAGGACTCTTCCTTCAAGGATATAACTGAAAAGGACTCGTCCTTCAAGGATATTCCTAAAAAGGACCCGTCCTTCAAGGATATTCCTGAAAAGGACCAACATCCTTCAAGGATATTCCTGAAAAGGACCAACATCCTTCAAGGATATTCCTGAAAAGGACTCTTCCTTCAAGAATATAACTGAAAAGAACTCGTCCTTCAAGGATATTCCTGAAAAGGACCAACATCCTTCAAGGATATTCCTGAAAAGGACTCGTCCTTCAAGGATATTCCTGAAAAGGACTCAACCTTCAAGGATATTCCTGAAAAGGACTCATCCTTCAAGGATATTCCTGAAAAGGACCATCATCCTCAAGGATATTCCTGAAAAGGACTCAACCTTCAAGGATATTCCTGAAAAGGACTCATCCTTCAAGGATATTCCTGAAAAGGACCATCATCCTCAAGGATATTCCTGAAAAGGACCATCATCCTTCAAGGATATTCCTGAAAAGGACTCTTCCTTCAAGGATATTCCTGAAAAGAACTCTTCCTTCAAGGATATAACTGAAAAGGACTCTTCCTTCAAATATATTCCTGAAAAGGTCTCGTACTTCAAGGATATTCCTGACAGACCATCATCTTTCAAGGATATTCCTGAAAAGGACTCGTCCTTCAAGGATATTCCTAAAAAGGACTCGTCCTTCAAGGATATAACTGAAAAGGACTCGTCCTTCAAGGATATAACTGAAAATAACTCATCCTTCAAGGATATTCCTGAAAAGGACTCGTCCTTCAAGGATATAACTGAAAAGGACTCGTCCTTCAAGGATATTCCTGAAAAGGACTCGTCCTTCAAGTACATTTCTGAAAAGGACTCTTCCTTCAAGGATATTCCTGAAAAGGACTCTTCCTTCAAGGATATACCTGAAAAGGACTCGTCCTTCAAGGATATTCCTGAAAAGGACTCGTCCTTCAAGAATATTACTGAAAAGGACTCGTCCTTCAAGGATATTCCTGAAAAGGACTCTTCCTTCAAGGATATTCCTGAAAAGGACTCGTCCTTCTAGGATATTCCTGAAAAGGACTCGTCCTTCAAGGATATTCCTGAAAAGGACTCTTCCTTCAAGGATATTTCTGAAAAGGACTCTTCCTTCAAGGATATTCCTGAAAAGGACTCTTCCTTCAAGGATATTCCTGAAAAGGACTCGTCCTTCAAGGATATTCCTGAAAAGGACTCGTCCTTCAAGGATATTCCTGAAAAGGACTCTTCCTTCAAGGATATTCCTGAAAAGGACTCGTCCTTCAAGGATATTCCTGAAAAGGACTCTTCCTTCAAGGATATTCCTGAAAAGGACTCTTCCTTCAAGGATATTCCTGAAAAGGACTCTTCCTTCAAGGATATTCCTGAAAAGGACTCTTCCTTCAAGGATATTCCTGAAAAGGACTCTTCCTTCAAGGATATTCCTGAAAAGGACTCGTCCTTCAAGGATATTCCTGAAAAGGACTCTTCCTTCAAGGATATTCCTGAAAAGGACTCTTCCTTCAAGGATATTCCTGAAAAGGACTCTTCCTTCAAGGATATTCCTGAAAAGGACTCTTCCTTCAAGGATATTCCTGAAAAGGACTCGTCCTTCAAGGATATTCCTGAAAAGGACTCGTCCTTCAAGGATATTCCTGAAAAGGACTCTTCCTTCAAGGATATTCCTGAAAAGGACTCTTCCTTTAAGGATATTCCTGAAAAGGACTCTTCCTTCAAGGATATTCCTGAAAAGGACTCGTCCTTCAAGGATATTCCCAAAAAGGACTCTTCCTTCAAGGATATTCCTGAAAAGGACTCGTCCTTCAAGGATATTCCCAAAAAGGACTCTTCCTTCAAGGATATTCCTGAAAAGGACTCGTCCTTCAAGGATATTCCCGAAAAGGACTCGTCCTTCAAGGATATTCCTGAAAAGGACTCGTCCTTCAAGGATATTCCTGAAAAGGACTCGTCCTTCAAGGATATTCCTGAAAAGGACTCGTCCTTCAAGGATATTCCTGAAAAGGACTCGTCCTTCAAGGATATTCCTGAAAAAGACTCTTCCTTCAAGGATATTCCTGAAAAGGACTCTTCTTTCAAGGATATTCCTGAAAAGGACTCTTCCTTCAAGGATATTCCTGAAAAGGACTCTTCCTTCAAGGATATTCCTGAAAAGGACTCTTCCTTCAAGGATATTCCTGAAAAGGACTCTTCCTTCAAGGATATTCCTGAAAAGGACTCTTCCTTCAAGGATATTCCTGAAAAGGACTCTTCCTTCAAGGATATTCCTGAAAAGGACTCTTCCTTCAAGGATATTCCTGAAAAGGACTCGTCCTTCAAGGATATTCCTGAAAAGGACTCGTCCTTCAAGGATATTCCTGAAAAGGACTCTTCCTTCAAGGATATTCCTGAAAAGGACTCTTCCTTCAAGGATATTCCTGAAAAGGACTCTTCCTTCAAGGATATTCCTGAAAAGGACTCTTCCTGAAAAGGACTCTTTTTTCAAGGATATTCCTGAAAAGGACTCTTCCTTCAAGGATATTCCTGAAAAGGACTCGTCCTTCAAGGATATTCCCAAAAAGGACTCTTCCTTCAAGGATATTCCTGAAAAGGACTCGTCCTTCAAGGATATTCCCAAAAAGGACTCTTCCTTCAAGGATATTCCTGAAAAGGACTCGTCCTTCAAGGATATTCCCAAAAAGGACTCGTCCCTCGATATATTCCTGGAAAGGACTCTTCCTTCAAGGATATTCCTGAAAAGGACTCGTCTTTCAAGGATATTCCCAAAAAGGACTCGTCCCTCGATATATTCCTGGAAAGGACTCGTCCTTCAAGGATATTCCTGAAAAGGACTCTTCCTTCAAGGATATTCCTGAAAAGGACTCTTCCTTCAAGGATATTCCTGAAAAGGACGCGTCCTTGAAGGATATTCCTGAAAAGGACGCGTTCTTGAAGGATATTCCTGAAAAGAACCCATCCTTCAAGGATATTCCTGTAAAAGACCATCATCCTTCAAGGATATTCCTGAAAAAGACTCGTCCTTCAAGGATATTCCTGAAAAGGACCATCATCCTCAAGGATATTCCTGAAAAGGACTCATCCTTCAAGGATATTCCTGAAAAGGACTCATCCTTCAAGGATATTCCTGAAAAGGACCATCATCCTCAAGGATATTCCTGAAAAGGACTAATCCTTCAAGGATATTCCTAAAAAGGACTCAACCTTCAAGGATATTCCTGAAAAGGACTCATCCTTCAAGGATATTCCTGAAAAGGACCATCATCCTCAAGGATATTCCTGAAAAGGACTCATCCTTCAAGGATATTCCTGAAAAGGACCATCATCCTCAAGGATATTCCTATAAAGGACTCATCCTTCAAGGATATTCCTGAAAAGGACTCAACCTTCAAGGATATTCCTGAAAAGGACTCATCCTTCAAGGATATTCCTGAAAAGGACCATCATCCTCAAGGATATTCCTAAAAAGGACTCATCCTTCAAGGATATTCCTGAAAAGGACTCAACCTTCAAGGATATTCCTGAAAAGGACTCATCCTTCAAGGATATTCCTGAAAAGGACCATCATCCTCAAGGATATTCCTGAAAAGGACTCAACCTTCAAGGATATTCCTGAAAAAGACCATCATCCTTCAAGGATATTCCTGAAAAAGACTCGTCCTTCAAGGATATTCCTGAAAAGGACCATCATCCTCAAGGATATTCCTGAAAAGGACTCATCCTTCAAGGATATTCCTGAAAAGGACTCTTCCTTCAAGGATATTTCTGAAAAGGACTCTTCCTTCAAGGATATTCCTGAAAAGGACTCTTCCTTCAAGGATATTCCTGAAAAGGACTCTTCCTTCAAGGATATTCCTGAAAAGGACTCATCCTACAAGGATATTCCTGAAAAGGTCTCGTACTTCAAGGATATTCCTGACAGACCATCATCTTTCAAGGATATTCCTGAAAAGGACTCGTCCTTCAAGGATATTCCTGAAAAGGACTCGTCCTTCAAGGATATTCCTGAAAAGGACCATCATCCTCAAGGATATTCCTAAAAAGGACTCATCCTTCAAGGATATTCCTGAAAAGGACTCAACCTTCAAGGATATTCCTGAAAAGGACTCATCCTTCAAGGATATTCCTGAAAAGGACCATCATCCTCAAGGATATTCCTGAAAAGGACTCAACCTTCAAGGATATTCCTGAAAAGGACTCATCCTTCAAGGATATTCCTGAAAAGGACCATCATCCTCAAGGATATTCCTGAAAAGGACCATCATCCTCAAGGATATTCCTGAAAAGGACTCATCCTTCAAGGATATTCCTGAAAAGGACCATCATCCTCAAGGATATTCCTGAAAAGGACTCATCCTTCAAGGATATTCCTGAAAAGGACCATCATCCTCAAGGATATTCCTGAAAAGGACTCATCCTTCAAGGATATTCCTGAAAAGGACCATCATCCTCAAGGATATTCCTGAAAAGGACTCATCCTACAAGGATATTCCTGAAAAGGTCTCGTACTTCAAGGATATTCCTGACAGACCATCATCTTTCAAGGATATTCCTGAAAAGGACTCGTCCTTCAAGGATATTCCTGAAAAGGACTCGTCCTTCAAGGATATAACTGAAAAGGACTCGTCCTTCAAGGATATAACTGAAAATAACTCATCCTTCAAGGATATTCCTGAAAAGGACTCGTCCTTCAAGGATATAACTGAAAAGGACTCGTCCTTCAAGGATATTCCTGAAAAGGACTCGTCCTTCAAGTATATTTCTGAAAAGGACTCTTCCTTCAAGGATATTCCTGAAAAGGACTCTTCCTTCAAGGATATACCTGAAAAGGACTCGTCCTTCAAGGATATTCCTGAAAAGGACTCGTCCTTCAAGGATATTCCTGAAAAGGACTCTTCCTTCAAGGATATTCCTGAAAAGGACCATCATCCTCAAGGATATTCCTGAAAAGGACTCATCCTTCAAGGATATTCCTGAAAAGGACCATCATCCTCAAGGATATTCCTGAAAAGGACTCATCCTTCAAGGATATTCCTGAAAAGGACTCAACCTTCAAGGATATTCCTAAAATGGACTCGTCCTTCGATATATTCCTAAAAAGGACTCAACCTTCAAGGATATTCCTGAAAATAACCCATCCTTCAGAGATATTCCTGGAAAGGACTCAACCTTCAAGGATATTCCTGAAATCGACGCTTCCTTCTGGGATATTCCTGAAAATAACCTATCCTTCAAGGATATTCCTGAAAAGGACCAACATCCTTCAAGGATATTCCTGAAAAGGACTCGTCCTTCAAGGATATTCCTGAAAAGGACTCATCCTTCAAGGATATTCCTGAAAAGGACCATCATCCTCAAGGATATTCCTGAAAAGGACCATCATCCTTCAAGGATATTCCTGAAAAGGACTCTTCCTTCAAGGATATTCCTGAAAAGGACTCTTCCTTCAAGGATATAACTGAAAAGGACTCTTCCTTCAAGGATATTCCTGAAAAGGTCTCGTACTTCAAGGATATTCCTGACCGACCATCATCTTTCAAGGATATTCCTGAAAAGGACTCGTCCTTCAAGGATATTCCTAAAAAGGACTCGTCCTTCAAGGATATAACTGAAAAGGACTCGTCCTTCAAGGATATAACTGAAAATAACTCATCCTTCAAGGATATTCCTGAAAAGGACTCGTCTTTCAAGGATATTTCTGAAAAGGACTCTTCCTTCAAGGATATTCCTGAAAAGGACTCTTCCTTCAAGGATATTCCTGAAAAGGACTCTTCCTTCAAGGATATTCCTGAAAAGGACTCATCCTACAAGGATATTCCTGAAAAGGTCTCGTACTTCAAGGATATTCCTGACAGACCATCATCTTTCAAGGATATTCCTGAAAAGGACTCGTCCTTCAAGGATATTCCTGAAAAGGACTCGTCCTTCAAGGATATAACTGAAAAGGACTCGTCCTTCAAGGATATAACTGAAAATAACTCATCCTTCAAGGATATTCCTGAAAAGGACTCGTCCTTCAAGGATATAACTGAAAAGGACTCGTCCTTCAAGGATATTCCTGAAAAGGACTCGTCCTTCAAGTATATTTCTGAAAAGGACTCTTCCTTCAAGGATATTCCTGAAAAGGACTCTTCCTTCAAGGATATACCTGAAAAGGACTCGTCCTTCAAGGATATTCCTGAAAAGGACTCGTCCTTCAAGGATATTCCTGAAAAGGACCAACATCCTTCAAGGATATTCCTGAAAAGGACCAACATCCTTGAAGGATATTCCTGAAAAGGACTCATCCTTCAAGGATATTCCTGAAAAGGACCATCATCCTTCAAGGATATTCCTGAAAAGGACTCTTCCTTCAAGGATATAACTGAAAAGGACCATCATCCTTCAAGGATATTCCTGAAAAGGACTCTTCCTTCAAGGATATTCCTGAAAAGGACTCGTCCTTCAAGGATATTCCTGAAAAGGACTCTTCCTTCAAGGATATAACTGAAAAGGACTCGTCCTTCAAGGATATTCCTGAAAAGGACTCGTCCTTCAAGGATATTCCTGAAATCGACGCTTCCTTCTGGGATATTCCTGAAAATAACCTATCCTTCAAGGATATTCCTGAAAAGGAGTCATCCTTCAAGGATATTCCTGAAAAGGACTCGTCCTTCAAGGATATTCCTGATAAGGACTCGTCCTTCAAGGATATTCCTGAAAAGGACTCTTCCTTCAAGGATATTCCTGAAAAGGACCATCATCGTTCAAGGATATTCCTGAAAAGGACTCATCCTTCAAGGATATTCCTGAAAAGGACCATCATCCTTCAAGGATATTCCTGAAAAGGACTCTTCCTTCAAGGATATAACTGAAAAGGACCATCATCCTTCAAGGATATTCCTGAAAAGGACTCTTCCTTCAAGGATATTCCTGAAAAGGACTCGTCCTTCAAGGATATTCCTGAAAAGGACTCTTCCTTCAAGGATATAACTGAAAAGGACTCGTCCTTCAAGGATATTCCTGAAAAGGACCCGTCCTTCAAGGATATTCCTGAAAAGGACCATCATCCTCAAGGATATTCCTGAAAAGGACTCATCCTTCAAGGATATTCCTGAAAAGGACTCATCCTTCAAGGATATTCCTGAAAAGGACCATCATCCTCAAGGATATTCCTGAAAAGGACTCAACCTTCAAGGATATTCCTGAAAAGGACTCATCCTTCAAGGATATTCCTGAAAAGGACCATCATCCTCAAGGATATTCCTGAAAAGGACTCATCCTTCAAGGATATTCCTGAAAAGGACTCATCCTTCAAGGATATTCCTGAAAAGGACTCATCCTTCAAGGATATTCCTGAAAAGGACCATCATCCTCAAGGATATTCCTGAAAAGGACTCATCCTTCAAGGATATTCCTGAAAAGGACCATCATCCTCAAGGATATTCCAGAAAAGGACTCATCCTTCAAGGATATTCCTGAAAAGGACTCAACCTTCAAGGATATTCCTAAAATGGACTCGTCCTTCGATATATTCCTAAAAAGGACTCAACCTTCAAGGATATTCCTGAAAATAACCCATCCTTCAGAGATATTCCTGGAAAGGACTCAACCTTCAAGGATATTCCTGAAATCGACGCTTCCTTCTGGGATATTCCTGAAAATAACCTATCCTTCAAGGATATTCCTGAAAAGGAGTCATCCTTCAAGGATATTCCTGAAAAGGACTCGTCCTTCAAGGATATTCCTGATAAGGACTCGTCCTTCAAGGATATTCCTGAAAAGGACTCTTCCTTCAAGGATATTCCTGAAAAGGACCATCATCGTTCAAGGATATTCCTGAAAAGGACTCATCCTTCAAGGATATTCCTGAAAAGGACCATCATCCTTCAAGGATATTCCTGAAAAGGACTCTTCCTTCAAGGATATAACTGAAAAGGACCATCATCCTTCAAGGATATTCCTGAACAGGACTCTTCCTTCAAGGATATTCCTGAAAAGGACTCGTCCTTCAAGGATATTCCTGAAAAGGACTCTTCCTTCAAGGATATAACTGAAAAGGACTCGTCCTTCAAGGATATTCCTAAAAAGGACCCGTCCTTCAAGGATATTCCTGAAAAGGACCAACATCCTTCAAGGATATTCCTGAAAAGGACCAACATCCTTCAAGGATATTCCTGAAAAGGACTCTTCCTTCAAGAATATAACTGAAAAGAACTCGTCCTTCAAGGATATTCCTGAAAAGGACCAACATCCTTCAAGGATATTCCTGAAAAGGACTCGTCCTTCAAGGATATTCCTGAAAAGGACTCAACCTTCAAGGATATTCCTGAAAAGGACTCATCCTTCAAGGATATTCCTGAAAAGGACCATCATCCTCAAGGATATTCCTGAAAAGGACTCAACTTTCAAGGATATTCCTGAAAAGGACTCATCCTTCAAGGATATTCCTGAAAAGGACCATCATCCTCAAGGATATTCCTGAAAAGGACCATCATCCTTCAAGGATATTCCTGAAAAGGACTCTTCCTTCAAGGATATTCCTGAAAAGGACTCTTCCTTCAAGGATATAACTGAAAAGGACTCTTCCTTCAAGGATATTCCTGAAAAGGTCTCGTACTTCAAGGATATTCCTGACAGACCATCATCTTTCAAGGATATTCCTGAAAAGGACTCGTCCTTCAAGAATATTCCTGAAAAGGACTCGTCCTTCAAGGATATTCCTGAAAAGGACTCTTCCTTCAAGGATATTCCTGAAAAGGACTCGTCCTTCTAGGATATTCCTGAAAAGGACTCGTCCTTCAAGGATATTCCTGAAAAGGACTCTTCCTTCAAGGATATTCCTGAAAAGGACTCTTCCTTCAAGGATATTTCTGAAAAGGACTCTTCCTTCAAGGATATTCCTGAAAAGGACTCTTCCTTCAAGGATATTCCTGAAAAGGACTCGTCCTTCAAGGATATTCCTGAAAAGGACTCGTCCTTCAAGGATATTCCTGAAAAGGACTCTTCCTTCAAGGATATTCCTGAAAAGGACTCGTCCTTCAAGGATATTCCTGAAAAGGACTCTTCCTTCAAGGATATTCCTGAAAAGGTCTCGTACTTCAAGGATATTCCTGACAGACCATCATCTTTCAAGGATATTCCTGAAAAGGACTCGTCCTTCAAGAATATTCCTGAAAAGGACTCGTCCTTCAAGGATATTCCTGAAAAGGACTCTTCCTTCAAGGATATTCCTGAAAAGGACTCGTCCTTCTAGGATATTCCTGAAAAGGACTCGTCCTTCAAGGATATTCCTGAAAAGGACTCTTCCTTCAAGGATATTCCTGAAAAGGACTCTTCCTTCAAGGATATTTCTGAAAAGGACTCTTCCTTCAAGGATATTCCTGAAAAGGACTCTTCCTTCAAGGATATTCCTGAAAAGGACTCGTCCTTCAAGGATATTCCTGAAAAGGACTCGTCCTTCAAGGATATTCCTGAAAAGGACTCTTCCTTCAAGGATATTCCTGAAAAGGTCTCGTACTTAAAGGATATTCCTGACAGACCATCATCTTTCAAGGATATTCCTGAAAAGGACTCGTCCTTCAAGAATATTCCTGAAAAGGACTCGTCCTTCAAGGATATTCCTGAAAAGGACTCTTCCTTCAAGGATATTCCTGAAAAGGACTCGTCCTTCTAGGATATTCCTGAAAAGGACTCGTCCTTCAAGGATATTCCTGAAAAGGACTCTTCCTTCAAGGATATTCCTGAAAAGGACTCTTCCTTCAAGGATATTTCTGAAAAGGACTCTTCCTTCAAGGATATTCCTGAAAAGGACTCTTCCTTCAAGGATATTCCTGAAAAGGACTCGTCCTTCAAGGATATTCCTGAAAAGGACTCGTCCTTCAAGGATATTCCTGAAAAGGACTCTTCCTTCAAGGATATTCCTGAAAAGGACTCGTCCTTCAAGGATATTCCTGAAAAGGACTCTTCCTTCAAGAATATTCCTGAAAAGGACTCGTCCTTCAAGGATATTCCTGAAAAGGACTCTTCCTTCAAGGATATTCCTGAAAAGGACTCGTCCTTCTAGGATATTCCTGAAAAGGACTCGTCCTTCAAGGATATTCCTGAAAAGGACTCTTCCTTCAAGGATATTCCTGAAAAGGACTCTTCCTTCAAGGATATTTCTGAAAAGGACTCTTCCTTCAAGGATATTCCTGAAAAGGACTCTTCCTTCAAGGATATTCCTGAAAAGGACTCGTCCTTCAAGGATATTCCTGAAAAGGACTCGTCCTTCAAGGATATTCCTGAAAAGGACTTTTCCTTCAAGGATATTCCTGAAAAGGACTCGTCCTTCAAGGATATTCCTGAAAAGGACTCTTCCTTCAAGGATATTCCTGAAAAGGACTCTTCCTTCAAGGATATTCCTGAAAAGGACTCTTCCTTCAAGTACATTTCTGAAAAGGACTCTTCCTTCAAGGATATTCCTGAAAAGGACTCTTCCTTCAAGGATATACCTGAAAAGGACTCGTCCTTCAAGGATATTCCTGAAAAGGACTCGTCCTTCAAGAATATTCCTGAAAAGGACTCGTCCTTCAAGGATATTCCTGAAAAGGACTCTTCCTTCAAGGATATTCCTGAAAAGGACTCGTCCTTCTAGGATATTCCTGAAAAGGACTCGTCCTTCAAGGATATTCCTGAAAAGGACTCTTCCTTCAAGGATATTTCTGAAAAGGACTCTTCCTTCAAGGATATTCCTGAAAAGGACTCTTCCTTCAAGGATATTCCTGAAAAGGACTCGTCCTTCAAGGATATTCCTGAAAAGGACTCGTCCTTCAAGGATATTCCTGAAAAGGACTCTTCCTTCAAGGATATTCCTGAAAAGGACTCGTCCTTCAAGGATATTCCTGAAAAGGACTCTTCCTTCAAGGATATTCCTGAAAAGGACTCTTCCTTCAAGGATATTCCTGAAAAGGACTCTTCCTTCAAGGATATTCCTGAAAAGGACTCTTCCTTCAAGGATATTCCTGAAAAGGACTCGTCCTTCAAGGATATTCCTGAAAAGGACTCTTCCTTCAAGGATATTCCTGAAAAGGACTCTTCCTTCAAGGATATTCCTGAAAAGGACTCTTCCTTCAAGGATATTCCTGAAAAGGACTCTTCCTTCAAGGATATTCCTGAAAAGGACTCGTCCTTCAAGGATATTCCTGAAAAGGACTCGTCCTTCAAGGATATTCCTGAAAAGGACTCTTCCTTCAAGGATATTCCTGAAAAGGACTCTTCCTTTAAGGATATTCCTGAAAAGGACTCTTCCTTCAAGGATATTCCTGAAAAGGACTCGTCCTTCAAGGATATTCCCAAAAAGGACTCTTCCTTCAAGGATATTCCTGAAAAGGACTCGTCCTTCAAGGATATTCCCAAAAAGGACTCTTCCTTCAAGGATATTCCTGAAAAGGACTCGTCCTTCAAGGATATTCCCGAAAAGGACTCGTCCTTCAAGGATATTCCTGAAAAGGACTCGTCCTTCAAGGATATTCCTGAAAAGGACTCGTCCTTCAAGGATATTCCTGAAAAGGACTCTTCCTTCAAGGATATTCCTGAAAAGGACTCGTCCTTCAAGGATATTCCTGAAAAAGACTCTTCCTTCAAGGATATTCCTGAAAAGGACTCTTCTTTCAAGGATATTCCTGAAAAGGACTCTTCCTTCAAGGATATTCCTGAAAAGGACTCTTCCTTCAAGGATATTCCTGAAAAGGACTCTTCCTTCAAGGATATTCCTGAAAAGGACTCTTCCTTCAAGGATATTCCTGAAAAGGACTCTTCCTTCAAGGATATTCCTGAAAAGGACTCTTCCTTCAAGGATATTCCTGAAAAGGACTCTTCCTTCAAGGATATTCCTGAAAAGGACTCGTCCTTCAAGGATATTCCTGAAAAGGACTCGTCCTTCAAGGATATTCCTGAAAAGGACTCTTCCTTCAAGGATATTCCTGAAAAGGACTCTTCCTTCAAGGATATTCCTGAAAAGGACTCTTCCTTCAAGGATATTCCTGAAAAGGACTCTTCCTTCAAGGATATTCCTGAAAAGGACTCTTCCTTCAAGGATATTCCTGAAAAGGACTCGTCCTTCAAGGATATTCCCAAAAAGGACTCTTCCTTCAAGGATATTCCTGAAAAGGACTCGTCCTTCAAGGATATTCCCAAAAAGGACTCTTCCTTCAAGGATATTCCTGAAAAGGACTCGTCCTTCAAGGATATTCCCAAAAAGGACTCGTCCCTCGATATATTCCTGGAAAGGACTCTTCCTTCAAGGATATTCCTGAAAAGGACTCGTCTTTCAAGGATATTCCCAAAAAGGACTCGTCCCTCGATATATTCCTGGAAAGGACTCGTCCTTCAAGGATATTCCTGAAAAGGACTCTTCCTTCAAGGATATTCCTGAAAAGGACTCTTCCTTCAAGGATATTCCTGAAAAGGACGCGTCCTTGAAGGATATTCCTGAAAAGGACGCGTTCTTGAAGGATATTCCTGAAAAGAACCCATCCTTCAAGGATATTCCTGTAAAAGACCATCATCCTTCAAGGATATTCCTGAAAAAGACTCGTCCTTCAAGGATATTCCTGAAAAGGACCATCATCCTCAAGGATATTCCTGAAAAGGACTCATCCTTCAAGGATATTCCTGAAAAGGACTCATCCTTCAAGGATATTCCTGAAAAGGACCATCATCCTCAAGGATATTCCTGAAAAGGACTAATCCTTCAAGGATATTCCTAAAAAGGACTCATCCTTCAAGGATATTCCTGAAAAGGACTCATCCTTCAAGGATATTCCTGAAAAGGACCATCATCCTCAAGGATATTCCTGAAAAGGACTCATCCTTCAAGGATATTCCTGAAAAGGACCATCATCCTCAAGGATATTCCTATAAAGGACTCATCCTTCAAGGATATTCCTGAAAAGGACTCAACCTTCAAGGATATTCCTGAAAAGGACTCATCCTTCAAGGATATTCCTGAAAAGGACCATCATCCTCAAGGATATTCCTAAAAAGGACTCATCCTTCAAGGATATTCCTGAAAAGGACTCAACCTTCAAGGATATTCCTGAAAAGGACTCATCCTTCAAGGATATTCCTGAAAAGGACCATCATCCTCAAGGATATTCCTGAAAAGGACTCAACCTTCAAGGATATTCCTGAAAAAGACCATCATCCTTCAAGGATATTCCTGAAAAAGACTCGTCCTTCAAGGATATTCCTGAAAAGGACCATCATCCTCAAGGATATTCCTGAAAAGGACTCATCCTTCAAGGATATTCCTGAAAAGGACTCTTCCTTCAAGGATATTTCTGAAAAGGACTCTTCCTTCAAGGATATTCCTGAAAAGGACTCTTCCTTCAAGGATATTCCTGAAAAGGACTCTTCCTTCAAGGATATTCCTGAAAAGGACTCATCCTACAAGGATATTCCTGAAAAGGTCTCGTACTTCAAGGATATTCCTGACAGACCATCATCTTTCAAGGATATTCCTGAAAAGGACTCGTCCTTCAAGGATATTCCTGAAAAGGACTCGTCCTTCAAGGATATTCCTGAAAAGGACCATCATCCTCAAGGATATTCCTAAAAAGGACTCATCCTTCAAGGATATTCCTGAAAAGGACTCAACCTTCAAGGATATTCCTGAAAAGGACTCATCCTTCAAGGATATTCCTGAAAAGGACCATCATCCTCAAGGATATTCCTGAAAAGGACTCAACCTTCAAGGATATTCCTGAAAAGGACTCATCCTTCAAGGATATTCCTGAAAAGGACCATCATCCTCAAGGATATTCCTGAAAAGGACCATCATCCTCAAGGATATTCCTGAAAAGGACTCATCCTTCAAGGATATTCCTGAAAAGGACCATCATCCTCAAGGATATTCCTGAAAAGGACTCATCCTTCAAGGATATTCCTGAAAAGGACCATCATCCTCAAGGATATTCCTGAAAAGGACTCATCCTTCAAGGATATTCCTGAAAAGGACCATCATCCTCAAGGATATTCCTGAAAAGGACTCATCCTACAAGGATATTCCTGAAAAGGTCTCGTACTTCAAGGATATTCCTGACAGACCATCATCTTTCAAGGATATTCCTGAAAAGGACTCGTCCTTCAAGGATATTCCTGAAAAGGACTCGTCCTTCAAGGATATAACTGAAAAGGACTCGTCCTTCAAGGATATAACTGAAAATAACTCATCCTTCAAGGATATTCCTGAAAAGGACTCGTCCTTCAAGGATATAACTGAAAAGGACTCGTCCTTCAAGGATATTCCTGAAAAGGACTCGTCCTTCAAGTATATTTCTGAAAAGGACTCTTCCTTCAAGGATATTCCTGAAAAGGACTCTTCCTTCAAGGATATACCTGAAAAGGACTCGTCCTTCAAGGATATTCCTGAAAAGGACTCGTCCTTCAAGGATATTCCTGAAAAGGACTCTTCCTTCAAGGATATTCCTGAAAAGGACCATCATCCTCAAGGATATTCCTGAAAAGGACTCATCCTTCAAGGATATTCCTGAAAAGGACCATCATCCTCAAGGATATTCCTGAAAAGGACTCATCCTTCAAGGATATTCCTGAAAAGGACTCAACCTTCAAGGATATTCCTAAAATGGACTCGTCCTTCGATATATTCCTAAAAAGGACTCAACCTTCAAGGATATTCCTGAAAATAACCCATCCTTCAGAGATATTCCTGGAAAGGACTCAACCTTCAAGGATATTCCTGAAATCGACGCTTCCTTCTGGGATATTCCTGAAAATAACCTATCCTTCAAGGATATTCCTGAAAAGGACCAACATCCTTCAAGGATATTCCTGAAAAGGACTCGTCCTTCAAGGATATTCCTGAAAAGGACTCATCCTTCAAGGATATTCCTGAAAAGGACCATCATCCTCAAGGATATTCCTGAAAAGGACCATCATCCTTCAAGGATATTCCTGAAAAGGACTCTTCCTTCAAGGATATTCCTGAAAAGGACTCTTCCTTCAAGGATATAACTGAAAAGGACTCTTCCTTCAAGGATATTCCTGAAAAGGTCTCGTACTTCAAGGATATTCCTGACAGACCATCATCTTTCAAGGATATTCCTGAAAAGGACTCGTCCTTCAAGGATATTCCTAAAAAGGACTCGTCCTTCAAGGATATAACTGAAAAGGACTCGTCCTTCAAGGATATAACTGAAAATAACTCATCCTTCAAGGATATTCCTGAAAAGGACTCGTCTTTCAAGGATATTTCTGAAAAGGACTCTTCCTTCAAGGATATTCCTGAAAAGGACTCTTCCTTCAAGGATATTCCTGAAAAGGACTCTTCCTTCAAGGATATTCCTGAAAAGGACTCATCCTACAAGGATATTCCTGAAAAGGTCTCGTACTTCAAGGATATTCCTGACAGACCATCATCTTTCAAGGATATTCCTGAAAAGGACTCGTCCTTCAAGGATATTCCTGAAAAGGACTCGTCCTTCAAGGATATAACTGAAAAGGACTCGTCCTTCAAGGATATAACTGAAAATAACTCATCCTTCAAGGATATTCCTGAAAAGGACTCGTCCTTCAAGGATATAACTGAAAAGGACTCGTCCTTCAAGGATATTCCTGAAAAGGACTCGTCCTTCAAGTATATTTCTGAAAAGGACTCTTCCTTCAAGGATATTCCTGAAAAGGACTCTTCCTTCAAGGATATACCTGAAAAGGACTCGTCCTTCAAGGATATTCCTGAAAAGGACTCGTCCTTCAAGGATATTCCTGAAAAGGACCAACATCCTTCAAGGATATTCCTGAAAAGGACCAACATCCTTGAAGGATATTCCTGAAAAGGACTCATCCTTCAAGGATATTCCTGAAAAGGACCATCATCCTTCAAGGATATTCCTGAAAAGGACTCTTCCTTCAAGGATATAACTGAAAAGGACCATCATCCTTCAAGGATATTCCTGAAAAGGACTCTTCCTTCAAGGATATTCCTGAAAAGGACTCGTCCTTCAAGGATATTCCTGAAAAGGACTCTTCCTTCAAGGATATAACTGAAAAGGACTCGTCCTTCAAGGATATTCCTGAAAAGGACTCGTCCTTCAAGGATATTCCTGAAATCGACGCTTCCTTCTGGGATATTCCTGAAAATAACCTATCCTTCAAGGATATTCCTGAAAAGGAGTCATCCTTCAAGGATATTCCTGAAAAGGACTCGTCCTTCAAGGATATTCCTGATAAGGACTCGTCCTTCAAGGATATTCCTGAAAAGGACTCTTCCTTCAAGGATATTCCTGAAAAGGACCATCATCGTTCAAGGATATTCCTGAAAAGGACTCATCCTTCAAGGATATTCCTGAAAAGGACCATCATCCTTCAAGGATATTCCTGAAAAGGACTCTTCCTTCAAGGATATAACTGAAAAGGACCATCATCCTTCAAGGATATTCCTGAAAAGGACTCTTCCTTCAAGGATATTCCTGAAAAGGACTCGTCCTTCAAGGATATTCCTGAAAAGGACTCTTCCTTCAAGGATATAACTGAAAAGGACTCGTCCTTCAAGGATATTCCTGAAAAGGACCCGTCCTTCAAGGATATTCCTGAAAAGGACCATCATCCTCAAGGATATTCCTGAAAAGGACTCATCCTTCAAGGATATTCCTGAAAAGGACTCATCCTTCAAGGATATTCCTGAAAAGGACTCATCCTTCAAGGATATTCCTGAAAAGGACCATCATCCTCAAGGATATTCCTGAAAAGGACTCAACCTTCAAGGATATTCCTGAAAAGGACTCATCCTTCAAGGATATTCCTGAAAAGGACCATCATCCTCAAGGATATTCCTGAAAAGGACTCATCCTTCAAGGATATTCCTGAAAAGGACTCATCCTTCAAGGATATTCCTGAAAAGGACTCATCCTTCAAGGATATTCCTGAAAAGGACCATCATCCTCAAGGATATTCCTGAAAAGGACTCATCCTTCAAGGATATTCCTGAAAAGGACCATCATCCTCAAGGATATTCCAGAAAAGGACTCATCCTTCAAGGATATTCCTGAAAAGGACTCAACCTTCAAGGATATTCCTAAAATGGACTCGTCCTTCGATATATTCCTAAAAAGGACTCAACCTTCAAGGATATTCCTGAAAATAACCCATCCTTCAGAGATATTCCTGGAAAGGACTCAACCTTCAAGGATATTCCTGAAATCGACGCTTCCTTCTGGGATATTCCTGAAAATAACCTATCCTTCAAGGATATTCCTGAAAAGGAGTCATCCTTCAAGGATATTCCTGAAAAGGACTCGTCCTTCAAGGATATTCCTGATAAGGACTCGTCCTTCAAGGATATTCCTGAAAAGGACTCTTCCTTCAAGGATATTCCTGAAAAGGACCATCATCGTTCAAGGATATTCCTGAAAAGGACTCATCCTTCAAGGATATTCCTGAAAAGGACCATCATCCTTCAAGGATATTCCTGAAAAGGACTCTTCCTTCAAGGATATAACTGAAAAGGACCATCATCCTTCAAGGATATTCCTGAACAGGACTCTTCCTTCAAGGATATTCCTGAAAAGGACTCGTCCTTCAAGGATATTCCTGAAAAGGACTCTTCCTTCAAGGATATAACTGAAAAGGACTCGTCCTTCAAGGATATTCCTAAAAAGGACCCGTCCTTCAAGGATATTCCTGAAAAGGACCAACATCCTTCAAGGATATTCCTGAAAAGGACCAACATCCTTCAAGGATATTCCTGAAAAGGACTCTTCCTTCAAGAATATAACTGAAAAGAACTCGTCCTTCAAGGATATTCCTGAAAAGGACCAACATCCTTCAAGGATATTCCTGAAAAGGACTCGTCCTTCAAGGATATTCCTGAAAAGGACTCAACCTTCAAGGATATTCCTGAAAAGGACTCATCCTTCAAGGATATTCCTGAAAAGGACCATCATCCTCAAGGATATTCCTGAAAAGGACTCAACTTTCAAGGATATTCCTGAAAAGGACTCATCCTTCAAGGATATTCCTGAAAAGGACCATCATCCTCAAGGATATTCCTGAAAAGGACCATCATCCTTCAAGGATATTCCTGAAAAGGACTCTTCCTTCAAGGATATTCCTGAAAAGGACTCTTCCTTCAAGGATATAACTGAAAAGGACTCTTCCTTCAAGGATATTCCTGAAAAGGTCTCGTACTTCAAGGATATTCCTGACAGACCATCATCTTTCAAGGATATTCCTGAAAAGGACTCGTCCTTCAAGAATATTCCTGAAAAGGACTCGTCCTTCAAGGATATTCCTGAAAAGGACTCTTCCTTCAAGGATATTCCTGAAAAGGACTCGTCCTTCTAGGATATTCCTGAAAAGGACTCGTCCTTCAAGGATATTCCTGAAAAGGACTCTTCCTTCAAGGATATTCCTGAAAAGGACTCTTCCTTCAAGGATATTTCTGAAAAGGACTCTTCCTTCAAGGATATTCCTGAAAAGGACTCTTCCTTCAAGGATATTCCTGAAAAGGACTCGTCCTTCAAGGATATTCCTGAAAAGGACTCGTCCTTCAAGGATATTCCTGAAAAGGACTCTTCCTTCAAGGATATTCCTGAAAAGGACTCGTCCTTCAAGGATATTCCTGAAAAGGACTCTTCCTTCAAGGATATTCCTGAAAAGGACTCTTCCTTCAAGGATATTCCTGAAAAGGACTCTTCCTTCAAGGATATTCCTGAAAAGGACTCTTCCTTCAAGGATATTCCTGAAAAGGACTCTTCCTTCAAGGATATTCCTGAAAAGGACTCGTCCTTCAAGGATATTCCTGAAAAGGACTCTTCCTTCAAGGATATTCCTGAAAAGGACTCTTCCTTCAAGGATATTCCTGAAAAGGACTCTTCCTTCAAGGATATTCCTGAAAAGGACTCTTCCTTCAAGGATATTCCTGAAAAGGACTCTTCCTTCAAGGATATTCCTGAAAAGGACTCGTCCTTCAAGGATATTCCTGAAAAGGACTCTTCCTTCAAGGATATTCCTGAAAAGGACTCTTCCTTTAAGGATATTCCTGAAAAGGACTCTTCCTTCAAGGATATTCCTGAAAAGGACTCGTCCTTCAAGGATATTCCCAAAAAGGACTCTTCCTTCAAGGATATTCCTGAAAAGGACTCGTCCTTCAAGGATATTCCCAAAAAGGACTCTTCCTTCAAGGATATTCCTGAAAAGGACTCGTCCTTCAAGGATATTCCCAAAAAGGACTCGTCCCTCGATATATTCCTGGAAAGGACTCTTCCTTCAAGGATATTCCTGAAAAGGACTCGTCTTTCAAGGATATTCCCAAAAAGGACTCGTCCCTCGATATATTCCTGGAAAGGACTCGTCCTTCAAGGATATTCCTGAAAAGGACTCTTCCTTCAAGGATATTCCTGAAAAGGACTCTTCCTTCAAGGATATTCCTGAAAAGGACGCGTCCTTGAAGGATATTCCTGAAAAGGACGCGTTCTTGAAGGATATTCCTGAAAAGAACCCATCCTTCAAGGATATTCCTGTAAAAGACCATCATCCTTCAAGGATATTCCTGAAAAAGACTCGTCCTTCAAGGATATTCCTGAAAAGGACCATCATCCTCAAGGATATTCCTGAAAAGGACTCATCCTTCAAGGATATTCCTGAAAAGGACTCATCCTTCAAGGATATTCCTGAAAAGGACCATCATCCTCAAGGATATTCCTGAAAAGGACTAATCCTTCAAGGATATTCCTAAAAAGGACTCATCCTTCAAGGATATTCCTAAAAAGGACTCATCCTTCAAGGATATTCCTGAAAAGGACCATCATCCTCAAGGATATTCCTGAAAAGGACTCATCCTTCAAGGATATTCCTGAAAAGGACTCAACCTTCAAGGATATTCCTGAAAAGGACTCATCCTTCAAGGATATTCCTGAAAAGGACCATCATCCTCAAGGATATTCCTATAAAGGACTCATCCTTCAAGGATATTCCTGAAAAGGACTCAACCTTCAAGGATATTCCTGAAAAGGACTCATCCTTCAAGGATATTCCTGAAAAGGACCATCATCCTCAAGGATATTCCTAAAAAGGACTCATCCTTCAAGGATATTCCTGAAAAGGACTCAACCTTCAAGGATATTCCTGAAAAGGACTCATCCTTCAAGGATATTCCTGAAAAGGACCATCATCCTCAAGGATATTCCTGAAAAGGACTAAACCTTCAAGGATATTCCTGAAAAAGACCATCATCCTTCAAGGATATTCCTGAAAAAGACTCGTCCTTCAAGGATATTCCTGAAAAGGACCATCATCCTCAAGGATATTCCTGAAAAGGACTCATCCTTCAAGGATATTCCTGAAAAGGACTCTTCCTTCAAGGATATTTCTGAAAAGGACTCTTCCTTCAAGGATATTCCTGAAAAGGACTCTTCCTTCAAGGATATTCCTGAAAAGGACTCTTCCTTCAAGGATATTCCTGAAAAGGACTCATCCTACAAGGATATTCCTGAAAAGGTCTCGTACTTCAAGGATATTCCTGACAGACCATCATCTTTCAAGGATATTCCTGAAAAGGACTCGTCCTTCAAGGATATTCCTGAAAAGGACTCGTCCTTCAAGGATATTCCTGAAAAGGACCATCATCCTCAAGGATATTCCTAAAAAGGACTCATCCTTCAAGGATATTCCTGAAAAGGACTCAACCTTCAAGGATATTCCTGAAAAGGACTCATCCTTCAAGGATATTCCTGAAAAGGACTCATCCTTCAAGGATATTCCTGAAAAGGACTCATCCTTCAAGGATATTCCTGAAAAGGACTCAACCTTCAAGGATATTCCTGAAAAGGACTCAACCTTCAAGGATATTCCTGAAAAGGTCTCGTACTTCAAGGATATTCCTGACAGACCATCATCTTTCAAGGATATTCCTGAAAAGGACTCGTCCTTCAAGGATATTCCTGAAAAGGACTCGTCCTTCAAGGATATTCCTGAAAAGGACCATCATCCTCAAGGATATTCCTAAAAAGGACTCATCCTTCAAGGATATTCCTGAAAAGGACTCAACCTTCAAGGATATTCCTAAAAAGGACTCATCCTTCAAGGATATTCCTGAAAAGGACTCAACCTTCAAGGATATTCCTGAAAAGGACTCGTCCTTCAAGGATATTCCTGAAAAGGACCATCATCCTCAAGGATATTCCTGAAAAGGACTCATCCTTCAAGGATATTCCTGAAAAGGACCATCATCCTCAAGGATATTCCTGAAAAGGACTCAACCTTCAAGGATATTCCTGAAAAGGACTCATCCTTCAAGGATATTCCTGAAAAGGACCATCATCCTCAAGGATATTCCTGAAAAGGACCATCATCCTCAAGGATATTCCTGAAAAGGACTCATCCTTCAAGGATATTCCTGAAAAGGACCATCATCCTCAAGGATATTCCTGAAAAGGACTCATCCTTCAAGGATATTCCTGAAAAGGACCATCATCCTCAAGGATATTCCTGAAAAGGATTCATCCTTCAAGGATATTCCTGAAAAGGACCATCATCCTCAAGGATATTCCTGAAAAGGACTCATCCTACAAGGATATTCCTGAAAAGGTCTCGTACTTCAAGGATATTCCTGACAGACCATCATCTTTCAAGGATATTCCTGAAAAGGACTCGTCCTTCAAGGATATTCCCTGAAAAGGACTCGTCCTTCAAGGATATAACTGAAAAGGACTCGTCCTTCAAGGATATAACTGAAAATAACTCATCCTTCAAGGATATTCCTGAAAAGGACTCGTCCTTCAAGGATATAACTGAAAAGGACCATCATCCTCAAGGATATTCCTGAAAAGGATTCACTCAAGGATATTCCTCATCATCCTCAAGGATATTCCTGAAAAGGAACAAGGGAGGTCTCGTCTTCAAGGATATTCCTGACAGTATCTTTCAAGGATATTCCTGAAAAGGAAAGGATATTCCTCAAGGATATACCTGAAAAGGACTCGTCCTTCAAGGATGAAAAGGACTCGTCCTTCAAGGATATAACTGAAAAGGAAATCAAGGATATTCCTCATCCTTCAAGGATCATCCTCAAGGATAAAAGGACTTCTTCAAGGATAGGATCATCTTTATATTCCTGAAAAGGACTCGTCCTTCAAGGATACTCGTCCTTCCTGAAAAGGACTCGTCCTTCAAGTATCCTTATTTCTGATAAAAGGAAAGGTCCTTCTTCTGAAAAAGGATATTTCTGAAAAGGACTCTTCCTTCAAGGATATTTCTCCTCAAGGATATACCTGAAAAGGACTCGTCCTTCAAGGATATTCCTGAAAAGGACTCGTCCTTCAAGGATATTCCTGAAAAGGACTCTTCCTTCAAGGATATTCCTGAAAAGGACCATCATCCTCAAGGATATTCCTGAAAAGGACTCATCCTTCAAGGATATTCCTGAAAAGGACCATCATCCTCAAGGATATTCCTGAAAAGGATTCATCCTTCAAGGATATTCCTGAAAAGGACCATCATCCTCAAGGATATTCCTGAAAAGGACTCATCCTACAAGGATATTCCTGAAAAGGTCTCGTACTTCAAGGATATTTCTGAAAAGGACTCTTCCTTCAAGGATATTCCTGAAAAGGACTCTTCCTTCAAGGATATTCCTGAAAAGGACTCTTCCTTCAAGGATATTCCTGAAAAGGACTCATCCTACAAGGATATTCCTGAAAAGTTCTCGTACTTCAAGGATATTCCTGACAGACCATTATCTTTCAAGGATATTCCTGAAAAGGACTCGTCCTTCAAGGATATTCCTGAAAAGGACTCGTCCTTCAAGTATATTTCTGAAAAGGACTCTTCCTTCAAGGATATTCCTGAAAAGGACTCTTCCTTCAAGGATATACCTGAAAAGGACTCGTCCTTCAAGGATATTCCTGAAAAGGACTCGTCCTTCAAGGATATTCCTGAAAAGGACTCGTCCTTCAAGGATATTCCTGAAAAGGACTCTTCCTTCAAGGATATAACTGAAAAGGACTCGTCCTTCAAGGATATTCCTGAAAAGGACCCGTCCTTCAAGGATATTCCTGAAAAGGACCATCATCCTCAAGGATATTCCTGAAAAGGACTCATCCTTCAAGGATATTCCTGAAAAGGACTCATCCTTCAAGGATATTCCTGAAAAGGACTCATCCTTCAAGGATATTCCTGAAAAGGACCATCATCCTCAAGGATATTCCTGAAAAGGACTCAACCTTCAAGGATATTCCTGAAAAGGACTCATCCTTCAAGGATATTCCTGAAAAGGACCATCATCCTCAAGGATATTCCTGAAAAGGACTCATCCTTCAAGGATATTCCTGAAAAGGACTCATCCTTCAAGGATATTCCTGAAAAGGACTCATCCTTCAAGGATATTCCTGAAAAGGACCATCATCCTCAAGGATATTCCTGAAAAGGACTCATCCTTCAAGGATATTCCTGAAAAGGACCATCATCCTCAAGGATATTCCAGAAAAGGACTCATCCTTCAAGGATATTCCTGAAAAGGACTCAACCTTCAAGGATATTCCTAAAATGGACTCGTCCTTCGATATATTCCTAAAAAGGACTCAACCTTCAAGGATATTCCTGAAAATAACCCATCCTTCAGAGATATTCCTGGAAAGGACTCAACCTTCAAGGATATTCCTGAAATCGACGCTTCCTTCTGGGATATTCCTGAAAATAACCTATCCTTCAAGGATATTCCTGAAAAGGAGTCATCCTTCAAGGATATTCCTGAAAAGGACTCGTCCTTCAAGGATATTCCTGATAAGGACTCGTCCTTCAAGGATATTCCTGAAAAGGACTCTTCCTTCAAGGATATTCCTGAAAAGGACCATCATCGTTCAAGGATATTCCTGAAAAGGACTCATCCTTCAAGGATATTCCTGAAAAGGACCATCATCCTTCAAGGATATTCCTGAAAAGGACTCTTCCTTCAAGGATATAACTGAAAAGGACCATCATCCTTCAAGGATATTCCTGAACAGGACTCTTCCTTCAAGGATATTCCTGAAAAGGACTCGTCCTTCAAGGATATTCCTGAAAAGGACTCTTCCTTCAAGGATATAACTGAAAAGGACTCGTCCTTCAAGGATATTCCTAAAAAGGACCCGTCCTTCAAGGATATTCCTGAAAAGGACCAACATCCTTCAAGGATATTCCTGAAAAGGACCAACATCCTTCAAGGATATTCCTGAAAAGGACTCTTCCTTCAAGAATATAACTGAAAAGAACTCGTCCTTCAAGGATATTCCTGAAAAGGACCAACATCCTTCAAGGATATTCCTGAAAAGGACTCGTCCTTCAAGGATATTCCTGAAAAGGACTCAACCTTCAAGGATATTCCTGAAAAGGACTCATCCTTCAAGGATATTCCTGAAAAGGACCATCATCCTCAAGGATATTCCTGAAAAGGACTCAACTTTCAAGGATATTCCTGAAAAGGACTCATCCTTCAAGGATATTCCTGAAAAGGACCATCATCCTCAAGGATATTCCTGAAAAGGACCATCATCCTTCAAGGATATTCCTGAAAAGGACTCTTCCTTCAAGGATATTCCTGAAAAGGACTCTTCCTTCAAGGATATAACTGAAAAGGACTCTTCCTTCAAGGATATTCCTGAAAAGGTCTCGTACTTCAAGGATATTCCTGACAGACCATCATCTTTCAAGGATATTCCTGAAAAGGACTCGTCCTTCAAGAATATTCCTGAAAAGGACTCGTCCTTCAAGGATATTCCTGAAAAGGACTCTTCCTTCAAGGATATTCCTGAAAAGGACTCGTCCTTCTAGGATATTCCTGAAAAGGACTCGTCCTTCAAGGATATTCCTGAAAAGGACTCTTCCTTCAAGGATATTCCTGAAAAGGACTCTTCCTTCAAGGATATTTCTGAAAAGGACTCTTCCTTCAAGGATATTCCTGAAAAGGACTCTTCCTTCAAGGATATTCCTGAAAAGGACTCGTCCTTCAAGGATATTCCTGAAAAGGACTCGTCCTTCAAGGATATTCCTGAAAAGGACTCTTCCTTCAAGGATATTCCTGAAAAGGACTCGTCCTTCAAGGATATTCCTGAAAAGGACTCTTCCTTCAAGGATATTCCTGAAAAGGACTCTTCCTTCAAGGATATTCCTGAAAAGGACTCTTCCTTCAAGGATATTCCTGAAAAGGACTCTTCCTTCAAGGATATTCCTGAAAAGGACTCTTCCTTCAAGGATATTCCTGAAAAGGACTCGTCCTTCAAGGATATTCCTGAAAAGGACTCTTCCTTCAAGGATATTCCTGAAAAGGACTCTTCCTTCAAGGATATTCCTGAAAAGGACTCTTCCTTCAAGGATATTCCTGAAAAGGACTCTTCCTTCAAGGATATTCCTGAAAAGGACTCGTCCTTCAAGGATATTCCTGAAAAGGACTCTTCCTTCAAGGATATTCCTGAAAAGGACTCTTCCTTTAAGGATATTCCTGAAAAGGACTCTTCCTTCAAGGATATTCCTGAAAAGGACTCGTCCTTCAAGGATATTCCCAAAAAGGACTCTTCCTTCAAGGATATTCCTGAAAAGGACTCTTCCTTCAAGGATATTCCTGAAAAGGACTCGTCCTTCAAGGATATTCCTGAAAAGGACTCGTCCTTCAAGGATATTCCCAAAAAGGACTCGTCCCTCGATATATTCCTGGAAAGGACTCTTCCTTCAAGGATATTCCTGAAAAGGACTCGTCTTTCAAGGATATTCCCAAAAAGGACTCGTCCCTCGATATATTCCTGGAAAGGACTCGTCCTTCAAGGATATTCCTGAAAAGGACTCTTCCTTCAAGGATATTCCTGAAAAGGACTCTTCCTTCAAGGATATTCCTGAAAAGGACGCGTCCTTGAAGGATATTCCTGAAAAGGACGCGTTCTTGAAGGATATTCCTGAAAAGAACCCATCCTTCAAGGATATTCCTGTAAAAGACCATCATCCTTCAAGGATATTCCTGAAAAAGACTCGTCCTTCAAGGATATTCCTGAAAAGGACCATCATCCTCAAGGATATTCCTGAAAAGGACTCATCCTTCAAGGATATTCCTGAAAAGGACTCATCCTTCAAGGATATTCCTGAAAAGGACCATCATCCTCAAGGATATTCCTGAAAAGGACTAATCCTTCAAGGATATTCCTAAAAAGGACTCATCCTTCAAGGATATTCCTAAAAAGGACTCATCCTTCAAGGATATTCCTGAAAAGGACCATCATCCTCAAGGATATTCCTGAAAAGGACTCATCCTTCAAGGATATTCCTGAAAAGGACTCAACCTTCAAGGATATTCCTGAAAAGGACTCATCCTTCAAGGATATTCCTGAAAAGGACCATCATCCTCAAGGATATTCCTATAAAGGACTCATCCTTCAAGGATATTCCTGAAAAGGACTCAACCTTCAAGGATATTCCTGAAAAGGACTCATCCTTCAAGGATATTCCTGAAAAGGACCATCATCCTCAAGGATATTCCTAAAAAGGACTCATCCTTCAAGGATATTCCTGAAAAGGACTCAACCTTCAAGGATATTCCTGAAAAGGACTCATCCTTCAAGGATATTCCTGAAAAGGACCATCATCCTCAAGGATATTCCTGAAAAGGACTAAACCTTCAAGGATATTCCTGAAAAAGACCATCATCCTTCAAGGATATTCCTGAAAAAGACTCGTCCTTCAAGGATATTCCTGAAAAGGACCATCATCCTCAAGGATATTCCTGAAAAGGACTCATCCTTCAAGGATATTCCTGAAAAGGACTCTTCCTTCAAGGATATTTCTGAAAAGGACTCTTCCTTCAAGGATATTCCTGAAAAGGATCCTTCCTTCAAGGATATTCCTGAAAAGGACTCTTCCTTCAAGGATATTCCTGAAAAGGACTCATCCTACAAGGATATTCCTGAAAAGGTCTCGTACTTCAAGGATATTCCTGACAGACCATCATCTTTCAAGGATATTCCTGAAAAGGACTCGTCCTTCAAGGATATTCCTGAAAAGGACTCGTCCTTCAAGGATATTCCTGAAAAGGACCATCATCCTCAAGGATATTCCTAAAAAGGACTCATCCTTCAAGGATATTCCTGAAAAGGACTCAACCTTCAAGGATATTCCTGAAAAGGACTCATCCTTCAAGGATATTCCTGAAAAGGACTCATCCTTCAAGGATATTCCTGAAAAGGACTCAACCTTCAAGGATATTCCTGAAAAGGACTCAACCTTCAAGGATATTCCTGAAAAGGTCTCGTACTTCAAGGATATTCCTGACAGACCATCATCTTTCAAGGATATTCCTGAAAAGGACTCGTCCTTCAAGGATATTCCTGAAAAGGACTCGTCCTTCAAGGATATTCCTGAAAAGGACCATCATCCTCAAGGATATTCCTAAAAAGGACTCATCCTTCAAGGATATTCCTGAAAAGGACTCAACCTTCAAGGATATTCCTAAAAAGGACTCATCCTTCAAGGATATTCCTGAAAAGGACTCAACCTTCAAGGATATTCCTGAAAAGGACTCGTCCTTCAAGGATATTCCTGAAAAGGACCATCATCCTCAAGGATATTCCTGAAAAGGACTCATCCTTCAAGGATATTCCTGAAAAGGACCATCATCCTCAAGGATATTCCTGAAAAGGACTCAACCTTCAAGGATATTCCTGAAAAGGACTCATCCTTCAAGGATATTCCTGAAAAGGACCATCATCCTCAAGGATATTCCTGAAAAGGACCATCATCCTCAAGGATATTCCTGAAAAGGACTCATCCTTCAAGGATATTCCTGAAAAGGACCATCATCCTCAAGGATATTCCTGAAAAGGACTCATCCTTCAAGGATATTCCTGAAAAGGACCATCATCCTCAAGGATATTCCTGAAAAGGATTCATCCTTCAAGGATATTCCTGAAAAGGACCATCATCCTCAAGGATATTCCTGAAAAGGACTCATCCTACAAGGATATTCCTGAAAAGGTCTCGTACTTCAAGGATATTCCTGACAGACCATCATCTTTCAAGGATATTCCTGAAAAGGACTCGTCCTTCAAAGATATTCCTGAAAAGGACTCGTCCTTCAAGGATATAACTGAAAAGGACTCGTCCTTAAAGGATATAACTGAAAATAACTCATCCTTCAAGGATATTCCTGAAAAGGACTCGTCCTTCAAGGATATAACTGAAAAGGACTCGTCCTTCAAGGATATTCCTGAAAAGGACTCGTCCTTCAAGTATATTTCTGAAAAGGACTCTTCCTTCAAGGATATTCCTGAAAAGGACTCTTCCTTCAAGGATATACCTGAAAAGGACTCGTCCTTCAAGGATATTCCTGAAAAGGACTCGTCCTTCAAGGATATTCCTGAAAAGGACTCTTCCTTCAAGGATATTCCTGAAAAGGACTCGTCCTTCAAGGATATTCCTGAAAAGGACTCTTCCTTCAAGGATATTCCTGAAAAGGACTCGTCCTTCTAGGATATTCCTGAAAAGGACTCGTCCTTCTAGGATATTCCTGAAAAGGACTCGTCCTTCAAGGATATTCCTGAAAAGGACTCTTCCTTCAAGGATATTCCTGAAAAGGACTCGTCCTTCAAGGATATAACTGAAAAGGACTCGTCCTTCAAGGATATTCCTGAAAAGGACTCGTCCTTCAAGTATATTTCTGAAAAGGACTCTTCCTTCAAGGATATTCCTGAAAAGGACTCTTCCTTCAAGGATATACCTGAAAAGGACTCGTCCTTCAAGGATATTCCTGAAAAGGACTCGTCCTTCAAGGATATTCCTGAAAAGGACCAACATCCTTCAAGGATATTCCTGAAAAGGACCAACATCCTTCAAGGATATTCCTGAAAAGGACTCATCCTTCAAGGATATTCCTGAAAAGGACCATCATCCTTCAAGGATATTCCTGAAAAGGACTCTTCCTTCAAGGATATAACTGAAAAGGACCATCATCCTTCAAGGATATTCCTGAAAAGGACTCTTCCTTCAAGGATATTCCTGAAAAGGACTCGTCCTTCAAGGATATTCCTGAAAAGGACTCTTCCTTCAAGGATATAACTGAAAAGGACTCGTCCTTCAAGGATATTCCTGAAAAGGACCATCATCCTCAAGGATATTCCTGAAAAGGATTCATCCTTCAAGGATATTCCTGAAAAGGACCATCATCCTCAAGGATATTCCTGAAAAGGACTCATCCTACAAGGATATTCCTGAAAAGGTCTCGTACTTCAAGGATATTCCTGACAGACCATCATCTTTCAAGGATATTCCTGAAAAGGACTCGTCCTTCAAGGATATTCCTGAAAAGGACTCGTCCTTCAAGGATATAACTGAAAAGGACTCGTCCTTCAAGGATATAACTGAAAATAACTCATCCTTCAAGGATATTCCTGAAAAGGACTCGTCCTTCAAGGATATAACTGAAAAGGACTCGTCCTTCAAGGATATTCCTGAAAAGGACTCGTCCTTCAAGTATATTTCTGAAAAGGACTCTTCCTTCAAGGATATTCCTGAAAAGGACTCTTCCTTCAAGGATATACCTGAAAAGGACTCGTCCTTCAAGGATATTCCTGAAAAGGACTCGTCCTTCAAGGATATTCCTGAAAAGGACTCTTCCTTCAAGGATATTCCTGAAAAGGACTCGTCCTTCAAGGATATTCCTGAAAAGGACTCTTCCTTCAAGGATATTCCTGAAAAGGACTCGTCCTTCTAGGATATTCCTGAAAAGGACTCGTCCTTCTAGGATATTCCTGAAAAGGACTCGTCCTTCAAGGATATTCCTGAAAAGGACTCTTCCTTCAAGGATATTCCTGAAAAGGACTCTTCCTTCAAGGATATTTCTGAAAAGGACTCTTCCTTCAAGGATATTCCTGAAAAGGACTCTTCCTTCAAGGATATTCCTGAAAAGGACTCTTCCTTCAAGGATATTCCTGAAAAGGACTCATCCTACAAGGATATTCCTGAAAAGTTCTCGTACTTCAAGGATATTCCTGACAGACCATTATCTTTCAAGGATATTCCTGAAAAGGACTCGTCCTTCAAGGATATTCCTGAAAAGGACTCGTCCTTCAAGTATATTTCTGAAAAGGACTCTTCCTTCAAGGATATTCCTGAAAAGGACTCTTCCTTCAAGGATATACCTGAAAAGGACTCGTCCTTCAAGGATATTCCTGAAAAGGACTCGTCCTTCAAGGATATTCCTGAAAAGGACTCGTCCTTCAAGGATATTCCTGAAAAGGACTCTTCCTTCAAGGATATAACTGAAAAGGACTCGTCCTTCAAGGATATTCCTGATAAGGACCCGTCCTTCAAGGATATTCCTGAAAAGGACCATCATCCTCAAGGATATTCCTGAAAAGGACTCATCCTTCAAGGATATTCCTGAAAAGGACTCATCCTTCAAGGATATTCCTGAAAAGGACTCATCCTTCAAGGATATTCCTGAAAAGGACCATCATCCTCAAGGATATTCCTGAAAAGGACTCAACCTTCAAGGATATTCCTGAAAAGGACTCATCCTTCAAGGATATTCCTGAAAAGGACCATCATCCTCAAGGATATTCCTGAAAAGGACTCATCCTTCAAGGATATTCCTGAAAAGGACTCATCCTTCAAGGATATTCCTGAAAAGGACTCATCCTTCAAGGATATTCCTGAAAAGGACCATCATCCTCAAGGATATTCCTGAAAAGGACTCATCCTTCAAGGATATTCCTGAAAAGGACCATCATCCTCAAGGATATTCCAGAAAAGGACTCATCCTTCAAGGATATTCCTGAAAAGGACTCAACCTTCAAGGATATTCCTAAAATGGACTCGTCCTTCGATATATTCCTAAAAAGGACTCAACCTTCAAGGATATTCCTGAAAATAACCCATCCTTCAGAGATATTCCTGGAAAGGACTCAACCTTCAAGGATATTCCTGAAATCGACGCTTCCTTCTGGGATATTCCTGAAAATAACCTATCCTTCAAGGATATTCCTGAAAAGGAGTCATCCTTCAAGGATATTCCTGAAAAGGACTCGTCCTTCAAGGATATTCCTGATAAGGACTCGTCCTTCAAGGATATTCCTGAAAAGGACTCTTCCTTCAAGGATATTCCTGAAAAGGACCATCATCGTTCAAGGATATTCCTGAAAAGGACTCATCCTTCAAGGATATTCCTGAAAAGGACCATCATCCTTCAAGGATATTCCTGAAAAGGACTCTTCCTTCAAGGATATAACTGAAAAGGACCATCATCCTTCAAGGATATTCCTGAACAGGACTCTTCCTTCAAGGATATTCCTGAAAAGGACTCGTCCTTCAAGGATATTCCTGAAAAGGACTCTTCCTTCAAGGATATAACTGAAAAGGACTCGTCCTTCAAGAATATTCCTAAAAAGGACCCGTCCTTCAAGGATATTCCTGAAAAGGACCAACATCCTTCAAGGATATTCCTGAAAAGGACCAACATCCTTCAAGGATATTCCTGAAAAGGACTCTTCCTTCAAGAATATAACTGAAAAGAACTCGTCCTTCAAGGATATTCCTGAAAAGGACCAACATCCTTCAAGGATATTCCTGAAAAGGACTCGTCCTTCAAGGATATTCCTGAAAAGGACTCAACCTTCAAGGATATTCCTGAAAAGGACTCATCCTTCAAGGATATTCCTGAAAAGGACCATCATCCTCAAGGATATTCCTGAAAAGGACTCAACTTTCAAGGATATTCCTGAAAAGGACTCATCCTTCAAGGATATTCCTGAAAAGGACCATCATCCTCAAGGATATTCCTGAAAAGGACCATCATCCTTCAAGGATATTCCTGAAAAGGACTCTTCCTTCAAGGATATTCCTGAAAAGGACTCTTCCTTCAAGGATATAACTGAAAAGGACTCTTCCTTCAAGGATATTCCTGAAAAGGTCTCGTACTTCAAGGATATTCCTGACAGACCATCATCTTTCAAGGATATTCCTGAAAAGGACTCGTCCTTCAAGAATATTCCTGAAAAGGACTCGTCCTTCAAGGATATTCCTGAAAAGGACTCTTCCTTCAAGGATATTCCTGAAAAGGACTCGTCCTTCTAGGATATTCCTGAAAAGGACTCGTCCTTCAAGGATATTCCTGAAAAGGACTCTTCCTTCAAGGATATTCCTGAAAAGGACTCTTCCTTCAAGGATATTTCTGAAAAGGACTCTTCCTTCAAGGATATTCCTGAAAAGGACTCGTCCTTCAAGGATATTCCTGAAAAGGACTCGTCCTTCAAGGATATTCCTGAAAAGGACTCTTCCTTCAAGGATATTCCTGAAAAGGACTCGTCCTTCAAGGATATTCCTGAAAAGGACTCTTCCTTCAAGGATATTCCTGAAAAGGACTCTTCCTTCAAGGATATTCCTGAAAAGGACTCTTCCTTCAAGGATATTCCTGAAAAGGACTCTTCCTTCAAGGATATTCCTGAAAAGGACTCTTCCTTCAAGGATATTCCTGAAAAGGACTCGTCCTTCAAGGATATTCCTGAAAAGGACTCTTCCTTCAAGGATATTCCTGAAAAGGACTCTTCCTTCAAGGATATTCCTGAAAAGGACTCTTCCTTCAAGGATATTCCTGAAAAGGACTCTTCCTTCAAGGATATTCCTGAAAAGGACTCTTCCTTCAAGGATATTCCTGAAAAGGACTCGTCCTTCAAGGATATTCCTGAAAAGGACTCTTCCTTCAAGGATATTCCTGAAAAGGACTCTTCCTTTAAGGATATTCCTGAAAAGGACTCTTCCTTCAAGGATATTCCTGAAAAGGACTCGTCCTTCAAGGATATTCCCAAAAAGGACTCTTCCTTCAAGGATATTCCTGAAAAGGACTCTTCCTTCAAGGATATTCCTGAAAAGGACTCGTCCTTCAAGGATATTCCTGAAAAGGACTCGTCCTTCAAGGATATTCCCAAAAAGGACTCGTCCCTCGATATATTCCTGGAAAGGACTCTTCCTTCAAGGATATTCCTGAAAAGGACTCGTCTTTCAAGGATATTCCCAAAAAGGACTCGTCCCTCGATATATTCCTGGAAAGGACTCGTCCTTCAAGGATATTCCTGAAAAGGACTCTTCCTTCAAGGATATTCCTGAAAAGGACTCTTCCTTCAAGGATATTCCTGAAAAGGACGCGTCCTTGAAGGATATTCCTGAAAAGGACGCGTTCTTGAAGGATATTCCTGAAAAGAACCCATCCTTCAAGGATATTCCTGTAAAAGACCATCATCCTTCAAGGATATTCCTGAAAAAGACTCGTCCTTCAAGGATATTCCTGAAAAGGACCATCATCCTCAAGGATATTCCTGAAAAGGACTCATCCTTCAAGGATATTCCTGAAAAGGACTCATCCTTCAAGGATATTCCTGAAAAGGACCATCATCCTCAAGGATATTCCTGAAAAGGACTAATCCTTCAAGGATATTCCTAAAAAGGACTCATCCTTCAAGGATATTCCTAAAAAGGACTCATCCTTCAAGGATATTCCTGAAAAGGACCATCATCCTCAAGGATATTCCTGAAAAGGACTCATCCTTCAAGGATATTCCTGAAAAGGACCATCATCCTTCAAGGATATTCCTGAAAAGGACTCATCCTTCAAGGATATTCCTGAAAAGGACCATCATCCTCAAGGATATTCCTATAAAGGACTCATCCTTCAAGGATATTCCTGAAAAGGACTCAACCTTCAAGGATATTCCTGAAAAGGACTCATCCTTCAAGGATATTCCTGAAAAGGACCATCATCCTCAAGGATATTCCTAAAAAGGACTCATCCTTCAAGGATATTCCTGAAAAGGACTCAACCTTCAAGGATATTCCTGAAAAGGACTCATCCTTCAAGGATATTCCTGAAAAGGACCATCATCCTCAAGGATATTCCTGAAAAGGACTAAACCTTCAAGGATATTCCTGAAAAAGACCATCATCCTTCAAGGATATTCCTGAAAAAGACTCGTCCTTCAAGGATATTCCTGAAAAGGACCATCATCCTCAAGGATATTCCTGAAAAGGACTCATCCTTCAAGGATATTCCTGAAAAGGACTCTTCCTTCAAGGATATTTCTGAAAAGGACTCTTCCTTCAAGGATATTCCTGAAAAGGACTCTTCCTTCAAGGATATTCCTGAAAAGGACTCTTCCTTCAAGGATATTCCTGAAAAGGACTCATCCTACAAGGATATTCCTGAAAAGGTCTCGTACTTCAAGGATATTCCTGACAGACCATCATCTTTCAAGGATATTCCTGAAAAGGACTCGTCCTTCAAGGATATTCCTGAAAAGGACTCGTCCTTCAAGGATATTCCTGAAAAGGACCATCATCCTCAAGGATATTCCTAAAAAGGACTCATCCTTCAAGGATATTCCTGAAAAGGACTCAACCTTCAAGGATATTCCTGAAAAGGACTCATCCTTCAAGGATATTCCTGAAAAGGACTCATCCTTCAAGGATATTCCTGAAAAGTACTCAACCTTCAAGGATATTCCTGAAAAGGACTCAACCTTCAAGGATATTCCTGAAAAGGTCTCGTACTTCAAGGATATTCCTGACAGACCATCATCTTTCAAGGATATTCCTGAAAAGGACTCGTCCTTCAAGGATATTCCTGAAAAGGACTCGTCCTTCAAGGATATTCCTGAAAAGGACCATCATCCTCAAGGATATTCCTAAAAAGGACTCATCCTTCAAGGATATTCCTGAAAAGGACTCAACCTTCAAGGATATTCCTAAAAAGGACTCATCCTTCAAGGATATTCCTGAAAAGGACTCAACCTTCAAGGATATTCCTGAAAAGGACTCGTCCTTCAAGGATATTCCTGAAAAGGACCATCATCCTATAGGATATTCCTGAAAAGGACTCATCCTTCAAGGATATTCCTGAAAAGGACCATCATCCTCAAGGATATTCCTGAAAAGGACTCAACCTTCAAGGATATTCCTGAAAAGGACTCATCCTTCAAGGATATTCCTGAAAAGGACCATCATCCTCAAGGATATTCCTGAAAAGGACCATCATCCTCAAGGATATTCCTGAAAAGGACTCATCCTTCAAGGATATTCCTGAAAAGGACCATCATCCTCAAGGATATTCCTGAAAAGGACTCATCCTTCAAGGATATTCCTGAAAAGGACCATCATCCTCAAGGATATTCCTGAAAAGGATTCATCCTTCAAGGATATTCCTGAAAAGGACCATCATCCTCAAGGATATTCCTGAAAAGGACTCATCCTACAAGGATATTCCTGAAAAGGTCTCGTACTTCAAGGATATTCCTGACAGACCATCATCTTTCAAGGATATTCCTGAAAAGGACTCGTCCTTCAAGGATATTCCTGAAAAGGACTCGTCCTTCAAGGATATAACTGAAAAGGACTCGTCCTTCAAGGATATAACTGAAAATAACTCATCCTTCAAGGATATTCCTGAAAAGGACTCGTCCTTCAAGGATATAACTGAAAAGGACTCGTCCTTCAAGGATATTCCTGAAAAGGACTCGTCCTTCAAGTATATTTCTGAAAAGGACTCTTCCTTCAAGGATATTCCTGAAAAGGACTCTTCCTTCAAGGATATACCTGAAAAGGACTCGTCCTTCAAGGATATTCCTGAAAAGGACTCGTCCTTCAAGGATATTCCTGAAAAGGACTCTTCCTTCAAGGATATTCCTGAAAAGGACTCGTCCTTCAAGGATATTCCTGAAAAGGACTCTTCCTTCAAGGATATTCCTGAAAAGGACTCGTCCTTCTAGGATATTCCTGAAAAGGACTCGTCCTTCTAGGATATTCCTGAAAAGGACTCGTCCTTCAAGGATATTCCTGAAAAGGACTCTTCCTTCAAGGATATTCCTGAAAAGGACTCTTCCTTCAAGGATATTTCTGAAAAGGACTCTTCCTTCAAGGATATTCCTGAAAAGGACTCTTCCTTCAAGGATATTCCTGAAAAGGACTCTTCCTTCAAGGATATTCCTGAAAAGGACTCATCCTACAAGGATATTCCTGAAAAGTTCTCGTACTTCAAGGATATTCCTGACAGACCATTATCTTTCAAGGATATTCCTGAAAAGGACTCGTCCTTCAAGGATATTCCTGAAAAGGACTCGTCCTTCAAGGATATAACTGAAAAGGACTCGTCCTTCAAGGATATAACTGAAAATAACTCATCCTTCAAGGATATTCCTGAAAAGGACTCGTCCTTCAAGGATATAACTGAAAAGGACTCGTCCTTCAAGGATATTCCTGAAAAGGACTCGTCCTTCAAGTATATTTCTGAAAAGGACTCTTCCTTCAAGGATATTCCTGAAAAGGACTCTTCCTTCAAGGATATACCTGAAAAGAACTCGTCCTTCAAGGATATTCCTGAAAAGGACTCGTCCTTCAAGGATATTCCTGAAAAGGACCAACATCCTTCAAGGATATTCCTGAAAAGGACCAACATCCTTCAAGGATATTCCTGAAAAGGACTCATCCTTCAAGGATATTCCTGAAAAGGACCATCATCCTTCAAGGATATTCCTGAAAAGGACTCTTCCTTCAAGGATATAACTGAAAAGGACCATCATCCTTCAAGGATATTCCTGAAAAGGACTCTTCCTTCAAGGATATTCCTGAAAAGGACTCGTCCTTCAAGGATATTCCTGAAAAGGACTCTTCCTTCAAGGATATAACTGAAAAGGACTCGTCCTTCAAGGATATTCCTGAAAAGGACTCGTCCTTCAAGGATATTCCTGAAATCGACGCTTCCTTCTGGGATATTCCTGAAAATAACCTATCCTTCAAGGATATTCCTGAAAAGGACTCTTCCTTCAAGGATATTCCTGAAAAGGACTCGTCCTTCAAGGATATTCCTGAAAAGGACTCTTCCTTCAAGGATATAACTGAAAAGGACTCGTCCTTCAAGGATATTCCTGAAAAGGACCCGTCCTTCAAGGATATTCCTGAAAAGGACCAACATCCTTCAAGGATATTCCTGAAAAGGACCAACATCCTTCAAGGATATTCCTGAAAAGGACTCTTCCTTCAAGAATATAACTGAAAAGAACTCGTCCTTCAAGGATATTCCTGAAAAGAACTCGTCCTTCAAGGATATTCCTGAAAAGGACCAACATCCTTCAAGGATATTCCTGAAAAGGACTCGTCCTTCAAGGATATTCCTGAAAAGGACTCAACCTTCAAGGATATTCCTGAAAAGGACTCATCCTTCAAGGATATTCCTGAAAAGGACCATCATCCTCAAGGATATTCCTGAAAAGGACTCAACCTTCAAGGATATTCCTGAAAAGGACTCATCCTTCAAGGATATTCCTGAAAAGGACTCATCCTTTTAGGATATTCCTGAAAAGGACCATCATCCTCAAGGATATTCCTGAAAAGGACTCAACCTTCAAGGATATTCCTGAAAAGGACTCATCCTTCAAGGATATTCCTGAAAAGGACCATCATCCTCAAGGATATTCCTGAAAAGGACCATCATCCTCAAGGATATTCCTGAAAAGGACTCATCCTTCAAGGATATTCCTGAAAAGGACCATCATCCTCAAGGATATTCCTGAAAAGGACTCATCCTTCAAGGATATTCCTGAAAAGGACCATCATCCTCAAGGATATTCCTGAAAAGGACTCATCCTTCAAGGATATTCCTGAAAAGGACCATCATCCTCAAGGATATTCCTGAAAAGGACTCATCCTTCAAGGATATTCCTGAAAAGGACTCATCCTTCAAGGATATTCCTGAAAAGGACTCATCCTTCAAGGATATTCCTGAAAAGGACCATCATCCTCAAGGATATTCCTGAAAAGGACTCATCCTTCAAGGATATTCCTGAAAAGGACTCATCCTTCAAGGATATTCCTGAAAAGGACTCTTCCTTCAAGGATATTCCTGAAAAGGACTCTTCCTTCAAGGATATAACTGAAAAGGACTCTTCCTTCAAGGATATTCCTGAAAAGGTCTCGTACTTCAAGGATATTCCTGACAGACCATCATCTTTCAAGGATATTCCTAAAAAGGACTCGTCCTTAAAGGATATTCCTAAAAAGGACTTTTCCTTCAAGGATATAACTGAAAAGGACTCTTCCTTCAAGAATTTAACTGAAAAGAACTCGTCCTTCAAGGATATTCCTGAAAAGGACCAACATCCTTCAAGGATATTCCTGAAAAGGACTCTTCCTTCAAGGATATTCCTGAAAAGGACTCTTCCTTCAAGGATATAACTGAAAAGGACTCTTCCTTCAAGGATATTCCTGAAAAGGTCTCGTACTTCAAGGATATTCCTAACAGACCATCATCTTTCAAGGATATTCCTGAAAAGGACTCGTCCTTCAAGGATATTCCTGAAAAGGACTCGTCCTTCAAGGATATAACTGAAAAGGACTCGTCCTTCAAGGATATAACTGAAAATAACTCATCCTTTAAGGATATTCCTGAAAAGGACTCGTCCTTCAAGGATATTTCTGAAAAGGACTCTTCCTTCAAGGATATTCCTGAAAAGGACTCTTCCTTCAAGGATATTCCTGAAAAAGACTCGTCCTTCAAGGATATTCCTGAAAAGGACTCGTCCTTCAAGGATATTCCTGAAAAGGACTCTTCCTTCAAGGATATTCCTGAAAAGGACTCTTCCTTCAAGGATATTCCTGAAAAGGACTCGTCCTTCTAGGATATTCCTGAAAAGGACTCTTCCTTCAAGGATATTCCTGAAAAGGACTCGTCCCTCAAGGATATTTCTGAAAAGGACTCTTCCTTCAAGGATATTCCTGAAAAGGACTCTTCCTTCAAGGATATTCCTGAAAAGGACTCGTCCTTCAAGGATATTCCTGAAAAGGACTCGTCCTTCAAGGATATTCCTGAAAAGGACTCTTCCTTCAAGGATATTCCTGAAAAGGACTCGTCCTTCAAGGATATTCCTGAAAAGGACTCTTCCTTCAAGGATATTCCTGAAAAGGACTCTTCCTTCAAGGATATTCCTGAAAAGGACTCTTCCTTCAAGGATATTCCTGAAAAGGACTCTTCCTTCAAGGATATTCCTGAAAAGGACTCTTCCTTCAAGGATATTCCTGAAAAGGACTCGTCCTTCAAGGATATTCCTGAAAAGGACTCTTCCTTCAAGGATATTCCTGAAAAGGACTCTTCCTTCAAGGATATTCCTGAAAAGGACTCTTCCTTCAAGGATATTCCTGAAAAGGACTCGTCCTTCAAGGATATTCCTGAAAAGGACTCTTCCTTCAAGGATATTCCTGAAAAGGACTCGTCCTTCTAGGATATTCCTGAAAAGGACTTATCCTTCAAGGATATTCCTGAAAAGGACTCTTCCTTCAAGGATATTCCTGAAAAGGACTCTTCCTTCAAGGATATTCCTGAAAAGGACTCGTCCTTCAAGGATATTCCCAAAAAGGACTCTTCCTTCAAGGATATTCCTGAAAAGGACTCGTCCTTCAAGGATATTCCCAAAAAGGACTCTTCCTTCAAGGATATTCCTGAAAAGGACTCGTCCTTCAAGGATATTCCCAAAAAGGACTCGTCCCTCGATATATTCCTGGAAAGGACTCTTCCTTCAAGGATATTCCTGAAAAGGACTCGTCTTTCAAGGATATTTCCAAAAAGGACTCGTCCCTCGATATATTCCTGGAAAGGACTCTTCCTTCAAGGATATTCCTGAAAAGGACTCTTCCTTCAAGGATATTCCTGAAAAAGACTCATCCTTCAAGGATATTCCTGAAAAGGACCATCATCCTCAAGGATATTCCTGAAAAGGACTCATCCTTCAAGGATATTCCTGAAAAGGACTCATCCTTCAAGGATATTCCTGAAAAGGACCATCATCCTCAAGGATATTCCTGAAAAGGACTCATCCTTCAAGGATATTCCTGAAAAGGACTCATCCTTCAAGGATATTCCTGAAAAGGACTCATCCTTCAAGGATATTCCTGAAAAGGACCATCATCCTCAAGGATATTCCTGAAAAGGACTCATCCTTCAAGGATATTCCTGAAAAGGACCATCATCCTCAAGGATATTCCTGAAAAGGACCATCATCCTCAAGGATATTCCTGAAAAGGACTCATCCTTCAAGGATATTCCTGAAAAGGACCATCATCCTCAAGGATATTCCTATAAAGGACTCATCCTTCAAGGATATTCCTGAAAAGGGCTCAACCTTCAAGGATATTCCTGAAAAGGACTCATCCTTCAAGGATATTCCTGAAAAGGACTCATCCTTCAAGGATATTCCTGAAAAGGACCATCATCCTCAAGGATATTCCTGAAAAGGACTCATCCTTCAAGGATATTCCTGAAAAGGACTCAACCTTCAAGGATATTCCTGAAAAGGACTCATCCTTCAAGGATATTCCTGAAAAGGACCATCATCCTCAAGGATATTCCTGAAAAGGACTCAACCTTCAAGGATATTCCTGAAAAGGACTCATCCTTCAAGGATATTCCTGAAAAGGACCATCATCCTCAAGGATATTCCTGAAAAGGACTCAACCTTCAAGGATATTCCTGAAAAGGACTCATCCTTCAAGGATATTCCTGAAAAGGACCATCATCCTCAAGGATATTCCTGAAAAGGACTCATCCTTCAAGGATATTCCTGAAAAGGACCATCATCCTCAAGGATATTACTAAAATGGACTCGTCCTTCAAGGATGTTCCTGAAAAGGACTCATCCTTCAAGGATATTCCTGAAAAGGACTTGTCGTTCAAGGATATTCCTGAAAAGGACCATCATTCTAACTAGGATATTCCTGAAAAGGACTCGTTCTTCAAGGATATTCCTGAAAAGGACCATCATCCTCAAGGATATTCCTAAAATGGACTCGTCCTTCAAGGATGTTCCTGAAAAGGACTCATCCTTCAAGGATATTCCTGAAAAGGACTTGTCGTTCAAGGATATTCCTGAAAAGGACCATCATTCTAACTAGGATATTCCTGAAAAGGACTCGTTCTTCAAGGATATTCCTGAAAAGGACCATCATCCTCAAGGATATTCCTAAAATGGACTCGTCCTTCAAGGATGTTCCTGAAAAGGACTCATCCTTCAAGGATATTCCTGAAAAGGACTCGTCCTTCAAGGATATTCCTGAAAAGGACTCGTTCTTCAAGGATATTCCTGAAAAGGACCATCATCCTCAAGGATATTCCTAAAATGGACTCGTCCTTCAAGGATGTTCCTGAAAAGGACTCATCCTTCAAGGATATTCCTGAAAAGGACTCGTTCTTCAAGGATATTCCTGAAAAGGACCATCATCCTCAAGGATATTACTAAAATGGACTCGTCCTTCAAGGATGTTCCTGAAAAGGACTCATCCTTCAAGGATATTCCTGAAAAGGACTTGTCGTTCAAGGATATTCCTGAAAAGGACCATCATTCTAACTAGGATATTCCTGAAAAGGACTCGTTCTTCAAGGATGTTCCTGAAAAGGACCATCATCCTCAAGGATATTCCTAAAATGGACTCGTCCTTCAAGGATGTTCCTGAAAAGGACTCATCCTTCAAGGATATTCCTGAAAAGGACTCGTCCTTCAAAGATATTCCTGAAAAGGACCCATCGTTCAAGGATAATCCCAAAAATGACCCATCCTTCAAGGATATTCCTGAAAAGGACTCATCCTTCAAGGATATTCCTGAAAAGGACTCATCCTTCAAAGATATTCCTGAAAAGGACTCATCCTTCAAGGATATTCCTGAAAAGGACCATCATCCTCAAGGATATTCCTGAAAAGGACTCATCCTTCAAGGATATTCCTGAAAAGGACCATCATCCTCAAGGATATTACTAAAATGGACTCGTCCTTCAAGGATGTTCCTGAAAAGGACTCATCCTTCAAGGATATTCCTGAAAAGGACTTGTCGTTCAAGGATATTCCTGAAAAGGACCATCATTCTAACTAGGATATTCCTGAAAAGGACTCGTTCTTCAAGGATATTCCTGAAAAGGACCATCATCCTCAAGGATATTCCTAAAATGGACTCGTCCTTCAAGGATGTTCCTGAAAAGGACTCATCCTTCAAGGATATTCCTGAAAAGGACTTGTCGTTCAAGGATATTCCTGAAAAGGACCATCATTCTAACTAGGATATTCCTGAAAAGGACTCGTTCTTCAAGGATATTCCTGAAAAGGACCATCATCCTCAAGGATATTCCTAAAATGGACTCGTCCTTCAAGGATGTTCCTGAAAAGGACTCATCCTTCAAGGATATTCCTGAAAAGGACTCGTCCTTCAAGGATATTCCTGAAAAGGACTCGTTCTTCAAGGATATTCCTGAAAAGGACCATCATCCTCAAGGATATTCCTAAAATGGACTCGTCCTTCAAGGATGTTCCTGAAAAGGACTCATCCTTCAAGGATATTCCTGAAAAGGACTCGTTCTTCAAGGATATTCCTGAAAAGGACCATCATCCTCAAGGATATTACTAAAATGGACTCGTCCTTCAAGGATGTTCCTGAAAAGGACTCATCCTTCAAGGATATTCCTGAAAAGGACTTGTCGTTCAAGGATATTCCTGAAAAGGACCATCATTCTAACTAGGATATTCCTGAAAAGGACTCGTTCTTCAAGGATGTTCCTGAAAAGGACCATCATCCTCAAGGATATTCCTAAAATGGACTCGTCCTTCAAGGATGTTCCTGAAAAGGACTCATCCTTCAAGGATATTCCTGAAAAGGACTCGTCCTTCAAAGATATTCCTGAAAAGGACCCATCGTTCAAGGATAATCCCAAAAATGACCCATCCTTCAAGGATATTCCTGAAAAGGACTCATCCTTCAAGGATATTCCTGAAAAGGACTCATCCTTCAAAGATATTCCTGAAAAGGACCCATCGTTCAAGGATAATCCTAAAAAGGACTCATCCTTCAAGGATATTCCTGAAAAGCACGCATCCTTCAAGGATATACTTGAAAAGGTCTCGTCCTTCAAGGATATTCCTGAAAAGGACCCATCGTTCAAGGATATTCCTAAAAATGACCCATCCTTCAAGGATATTCCTAAAAATGACCCATCCTTCAAGGATATTCCTAAAAAGGACTCATCCTTCAAGGATATTCCTGAAAAGGACCCATCCTTCAAGGATATTCCCGAAAAGGACTAGTTCTTCAAACATATTCCTGAAATGGACTCGTCCTTCAGGGATGTTCCTGAAAAGGACCATCATTCATTCTAGAATATTCCTGAAAAGGACTCATCCTACAAGGATATTCCTGAAAAGGCCTCGTCCTTCAAGGATGTTCCTGAAAAGGACCATCATTCTAACTAGGATATTCCTGAAAAGGACTCATCCTACAAGGATATTCCTGAAAAGGACTTATCCTTCAAGGATATTCCTGAAAAGGACTCGTCCTTCAAGGATGTTCCTGAAAAGGACCATCATTCATTCTAGGATATTCCTGAAAAGGACTCATCCTACAAGGATATTCCTGAAAAGGCCTCGTCCTTCAAGGATGTTCCTGAAAAGGACCATCATTCTAACTAGGATATTTCTGAAAAGGACTCATCCTTCAAGGATATTCCTGAAAAGGACTTGTCGTTCAAGGATATTTCTGAAAAGGACTCGTCCTTCAAGGATGTTCCTGAAAAGGACCATCATTCTAACTAGGATATTCCTGAAAAGGACCAATCCTTTAACGATATTCCTAAAAAGGACGCGTCCTTTAAGGATATTCCTGAAAAGGGCTCATCCTTCAAGGATTCCTGAAAAGAACTCGTCCTTCAAGGATATTCCTGAAAAGGACTTGTCGTTCAAGGTTATTCCTGAAAAGGACCATCATTCTAACTAGGATATTCCTGAAAAGGACTCGTTCTTCAAGGATATTCCTGAAAAGGACCATCATCCTCAAGGATATTCCTAAAATGGACTCGTCCTTCAAGGATGTTCCTGAAAAGGACTCATCCTTCAAGGATATTCCTGAAAAGGACTCGTTCTTCAAGGATATTCCTGAAAAGGACCATCATCCTCAAGGATATTCCTAAAATGGACTCGTCCTTCAAGGATGTTCCTGAAAAGGACTCATCCTCAAGGATATTCCTAAAAAGGACTTGTCGTTCAAGGATATTTCTGAAAAGGACTCGTCCTTCAAGGAAATTCCTGAAACGGACTCATCCTTCAAGGATATTCCTGAAAAGGACTTGTCTTTCAAGGATATTCTTGAAAAGGACTCGTCCTTCAAGGATATTCCTGAAAAGGACTTGTCGTTCAAGGATATTCTTGAAAAGGACTCGTCCTTCAAGGATATTCCTGAAAAGGACTTGTCGTTCAAGGATATTCTTGAAAAGGACTCGTCCTTCAAGGATATTCCTAAAATGGACTCGTCCTTCAAGAATATTCCTGAAAAGGACCCATCGTTCAAGGATATTCCTAAAAAGGACCATCATCCTCAAGGATATTCCTAAAAAGGACTTGTCGTTCAAGGATATTCTTGTAAAGGACTCGTCTTTCAAGAATATTCTTGAAAAGGACCCATCGTTCAAGGATATTCCTAAAAAGGACCATCATCCTCAAGGATATTCCTAAAAAGGACTTGTCGTTCAAGGATATTCCTGAAAAGGACTCGTCCTTCAAGGAAATTCCTGAAACGGACTCATCCTTCAAGGATATTCCTGAAAAGGACTTGTCGTTCAAGGATATTCTTGTAAAGGACTCGTCTTTCAAGAATATTCTTGAAAAGGACCCATCGTTCAAGGATATTCCTAAAAAGGACCATCATCCTCAAGGATATTCCTAAAAAGGACTTGTCGTTCAAGGATATTCCTGAAAAGGACTCGTCCTTCAAGGAAATTCCTGAAACGGACTCATCCTTCAAGGATATTCCTGAAAAGGATTTGTCGTTCAAGGATATTCTTGAAAAGGACTCGTCCTTCAAGGATATTCCTGAAAAGGACTTGTCGTTCAAGGATATTCTTGAAAAGGACTCGTCCTTCAAGGATATTCCTGAAAAGGACTAGTCCTTCAAGAATATTCCTGAAAAGGACCCATCGTTCAAGGATATTCCTAAAAAGGACCATCATCCTCAAGGATATTCCTAAAAAGGACTTGTCGTTCAAGGATATTCCTGAAAAGGACTCGTCCTTCAAGGAAATTCCTGAAACGGTCTCATCCTTCAAGGATATTCCTGAAAAGGACTTGTCGTTCAAGGATATTCCTGAAAAGGACTCGTCCTTCAAGGAAATTCCTGAAACGGACTCATCCTTCAAGGATATTCCTGAAAAGGACTTGTCGTTCAAGGATATTCCTGAAAAGGACTTGTCGTTCAAGGATATTCCTGAAAAGGACTCGTCCATCAAGGATATTCCTAAAACATTTCAATATTGAACATCCTCCTTAAAGGACATTCCAATATTGAACATCCTCCTTAAAAGGACGTTTTATATTCGACGACATTTCAATATTGAACATCCTCCTTAAAAGGACATTTCAATATTGAACATCCTCATGAATAGGACATGACAATGTTGAAATTGCTCCTGAAAAAGACATTCCAATATTGAAAATGCTCTTGACAAGGACATTTCAATATTAGAAAAGCTCCTGAAAAGGACATTCTTATATTGAACATACAATTTAAAAGGACATTCCAATATTGAACATCCTCCTAAATAGGACATAACAATATTCAACATCCTCCTGAAAAGGACATTTCAATATTGAACATCCTCCTAAAAAAGGACATTTCTATAATGAAAATGCTTCTGAAAACTTTCAATAATAATTATCCTCCTGAAAAAAACATTTTAATACTGAACATCCTACTGAAAAGGACATTCCAATATTGAACATCTTTCGGAAAAAGACATTTATATAATGAACATGCTCCTGAAAAGGACATTCCAATATTGAACCATCTCCTCAAAAGGACATTCCAATATTGAACATCCTCCTGAAAAGGACATTTCAATATTGAACATGCTCCTGAAAAGGACATTTCAATATTGAAAATGCTCCTGAAAAGGACATTACAAAATTGAACATCTTTCTAAAGAGGACATTTCAATATTAAACATTCTCCTGAAAAGGACATTTCTATAATGAACATGCTCCTGAAAAGGACATTTCAATATTGAAAATGCTCCTGAAAAGGACATTTGAATATTGGTTATACTCTTAAAAAGGACATTCCAATATTGAACATCCTCCTGAAAAGAACATTTCAATGTTGTACATCCCCCTGAAAAGGACATTTCTATAATGAACATGCTCCTGAAAAGGACATTTCAATATTTAACATGCTCCTGAAAAGGACATTTCAATATTGAATATGCTTCTGAAAAGGACATTTCAATAGTGAACATACCAATATTGAACATCCTCCTGAAAAGGACATTTCAATATTGAAAACGCTCCTGAAAAGGACATTTCAGTACTGAACATCCTCCTGAAAAGGACATTTCAATATTGAACATCCTCCTGAAAAGGACATTTCTATAATGAACATGCTCCTGAAAAGGACATTTCAATATTGAAAATGCTCCTGAAAAGGACATTTGAATATTGGTTATACTCTTAAAAAGGACATTCCAATATTGAACATTCTCCTTAAAAGAACATTTCAATGTTGAACATCCCCCTGAAAAGGACATTTCTAAAATGAACATGCTCCTGAAAAGGACATTTCAATATTGAAAATGCTCCTGAAAAGGACATTTGAATATTGGTTATACTCTTAAAAAGGACATTCCAATATTGAACATCCTCCTGAAAAGAACATTTCAATGTTGTACATCCCCCTGAAAAGGACATTTCTATAATGAACATGCTCCTGAAAAGGACATTTCAATATTGAAAATGCTCCTGAAAAGGACATTTGAATATTGGTTATACTCTTAAAAAGGACATTCCAATATTGAACATTCTCCTTAAAAGAACATTTCAATGTTGAACATCCCCCTGAAAAGGACATTTCTATAATGAACATGCTCCTGAAAAGGACATTTCAATATTGAAAATGCTCCTTAAAAGAACATTTCAATGTTGAACATCCCCCTGAAAAGGACATTTCTATAATGAACATGCTCCTGAAAAGGACATTTCAATATTGAAAATGCTCCTGAAAAGGACATTTCAATATTGGTTATACTCTTAAAAAGGACATTCCAATATTGAACATCCTCCTGAAAAGAACATTTCAATGTTGTACATCCCCCTGAAAAGGACATTTCTATAATGAACATGCTCCTGAAAAGGACATTTCAATATTGAAAATGCTCCTGAAAAGGACATTTGAATATTGGTTATTCTCTTAAAAAGGACATTCCAATATTGAACATCCTCCTTAAAAGAACATTTCAATGTTGAACATCCCCCTGAAAAGGACATTTCTAAAATGAACATCCCCCTGAAAAGGACATTTCTATAATGAACATGCTCTTAAAAAGGACATTCCAATATTGAACATTCTCCTTAAAAGAACATTTCAATGTTGAACATCCCCCTGAAAAGGACATTTCTATAATGAACATACTCCTGAAAAGGACATTTCAATATTGAAAATGCTCCTGAAAAGGACATTTGAATATTGGTTATACTCTTAAAAAGGACATTCCAATATTGAACATCCTCCTGAAAAGAACATTTCAATGTTGTACATCCCCCTGAAAAGGACATTTCTATAATGAACATGCTCCTGAAAAGGACATTTCAATATTGAAAATGCTCCTGAAAAGGACATTTGAATATTGGTTATACTCTTAAAAAGGACATTCCAATATTGAACATCCTCCTGAAAAGAACATTTCAATGTTGTACATCCCCCTGAAAAGGACATTTCTATAATGAACATGCTCCTGAAAAGGACATTTCAATATTGAAAATGCTCCTGAAAAGGACATTTGAATATTGGTTATACTCTTAAAAAGGACATTCCAATATTGAACATCCTCCTGAAAAGAACATTTCAATGTTGTACATCCCCCTGAAAAGGACATTTCTATAATGAACATGCTCCTGAAAAGGACATTTCAATATTGAAAATGCTCCTGAAAAGGACATTTGAATATTGGTTATACTTTTAAAAAGGACATTCCAATATTGAACATTCTCCTTAAAAGAACATTTCAATGTTGAACATCCCCCTGAAAAGGACATTTCTATAATGAACATGCTCTTAAAAAGGACATTCCAATATTGAACATTCTCCTTAAAAGAACATTTCAATGTTGAACATCCTCCTGAAAAGGACATTACAATATTGAACATCCTCCTAAAAAGGACATTTGAATATTGGACATGCCCCTGAAAAGGACATTTTAATATCGAACATGCTCCTGAAAAGGACATGACAATATTGAACATGCTTCTATAAAGGACATTTCAATATTTAAAAAACTCCTGAAAAGGACATTTCAATATTGAACATCCTCCTGAAAAGGACATTACAATTACATATATACTCAACAACCATGGACTGAGGAGTTGAGAATACAAAAGACAAAAAGTGTTCACTAATCCTTGGGGGTAGTCAGAGGTTCAGGTTTCCATCGCCGCAATTGCGAAGGTAGTAATTCTATGGCCACTTCAAACACACGTGTTGACCAAGTCAGTACTCAATGTGAGAGGTGGTCAGCCATGTCGCCATTTACAAGCACTAACTATTACCTGTTCGACGACCAGGTAGGTTTCCTCACGATGTTACCTCACGTACGGTGAGATGAGAGTGTTACAGCTAATTTTATATTGCTTAGAAATTTCGAGGGCACTCAAGCCTCTGACATGGTTAGCAACAACAAAACAGACAATGTGTAGACACAAGTCTTGAAGCATATGTTTATTATATTGCATTAAAACATGAACCGTTTAGAAACCTCTGAATAAATATCCATATTATGTAATATATATATATATATATATATAGTTGCGTTGAAGGAAAACATCGTGAGGAAGCCTACCTGTACCCCGAACAGATATTTAGTGCTTGTAAATGGCGACATGGCTTGCCACCTATCACATTGAGTACTTACTATCTGCTCAACACGTGGGTTCGAGGTGGCCATAGAATTACTACTCCGCAATTGCGGAGATGGACACCTGAAGCAAGGGTTAATGGTCGTTAACGCGTTTGTCTTTTGTCTATATATAGAGGTTAACGCCTCAACCACTAAGCTATAGCTCTAGTAATAATAATATATATCAGTCCCGTGCTGGTCTAAGATCAAAAAGAATGCAAACTAGCTGCCGTTCTTCCCGTCATGTCGTAGAAAGCGACTAAGGGACTAGGGGTCAATGGAACCTGTTGGGCGATAGGCTAGCAACCTGTCACCGATGTTCCATATAACATCACAACCCCAATGTTCATGCTTAAACTGACTTTAGAGATTTTATCGTCTGTAAGGTCCTGTCCATATATAATGTAGGTATATGTTATATAATTATATAATTTTAAAGAGGGTAATAATAAAGCAATAATAAGCACGAATTTTCTTAAAAGATTTTATTACAAAACGTTCTTACCTCTAATTATTATGATACAAAAATACTGTCATTTATAAAATGCAAAATCTTTCACATGATCACCATTTGATTCCTTAATTGTTCTACTTTCATAAAATAGTTAATAAACTAATAATGCCGCATTTCATACTTATAAACTAGTATAATTATCATAATCATAAAGTACAACAAACTTATCTGAACTGTGGCGAAATTAGGAACTACTCATTTTCATATAAGTAGTATATTTTGCTTCAGACACTAAAAAATATTCACTGAATACCGAATAGTTTTATTATTTTCATTAAAAAAATGTGGCGTGATAGTCACCTTGAGTGCCCATCTTCGAAATTTCGAAGCCATGTTAGGTATGAGTCACTTAAAGCTGATAATTAATTAGACAATCAACAGAATTCTAAGTAGGTTAGGTTAAGTTAGTGTATTATAAACAACGCACGAGCCGAGCGATGCGTGATACGGAAGCAAAACCCTCATATCAAATCATACTGCCACATAAATACAGAATAATAAATGTGATAGCAGCGCCTCTATCACCGATTCAGATAAGTTTGTTGCTTCATACCTACGATAAAAATAATGTATCAAACTAATTAATGTTTCATAAGCAACTTACTGACCATACTAATATTTTGTTTAATATTTGGGACACTATTACACCAATCGAACTAGCCCCTTGATAAGTACATTTAAGACTTGTGTTAAGGTTACTAGTTAACGTGCATTTAAGAAATATATACTTATTATATATAGATGAATACATATATAGTATATATAATCAACGACCAGACTGGAAAGCAGTAGTAGAAAAGCGTAATTCTTAACTCTGCCTCCATCGGGAATCGAATATAATTTTATTTTATATATACCAGGAGGTATTTACTCTAATTAAGGCCATTTTACACATACTTTTCTTACACTATTAATCTTGTAATTACATGATTATATATAACAGTCAGACAGACGCCATATTACAAAAGGGTGACGTTAGAAGTACCTATAACCGCCGAGTTTGTATTTATAATTTCAAATAATATATGTATGGATTTCAATGAAGCGAAAATGGCTTACAATTGGAAAAATATGGACCCGTCATATCTGCTCTTTATTTTATATTACAAGTGAAACGCGGGCTTCGAGTGACCCATACCTAACATTACGAAATTTCGCAGATGGGCACTCAAACCTCTGACTACAATAAAAAAGGGAGTGTGTATACACAAGTCGTGAAGCATATGTTATGTTATAAACATCGGTGGGTGATTTCTATTATTCTATTTTAGTATTTCTTTATATTGTTATGAACTGGGACGTAAAAAGAATGCTAACTAGCTGCCGTTCTTTCCGGCATGTCGTAAGGCGCTTAAGACTAAGGGTATATGGAATCTATTAGGCGATAGGCTAGCAACTTGTAACCAATATTCAATATTATGTAAACACACTTAAGTGAAGTGGAAGGGCGATTACGTACGGGCCAATAAGACATAATATGACAGTCAGATATGTCATTTTGAAAAGGGTGACTTTAGAAGTACCAATAACCGCCGACTGTGTTAAAGGTATATGAGTGTCAATGAAGCGAAAGTGGTTTGTCACAGGGACAGATGGGGATCCGTGATCTCTGCCTACCCCTCTACAGGGAAGCGTGATGTGTATGTATGTATTATCATACTGATTCGATAAATTAATGAAAATGCGGCATTAAAGTCGATTCACATAATCATATCGTCAGAAAAATCTTATTACATAATTTGTCCAGCAATTATAAAAGTATCTTAAAAATAAATATTTACAATTAAATTTACTTAAATATAACATGATTAAATTAATACTTTACAAACTTAGGTTCAATCTTACAACTGTATTATAAAAACTAGTTTATTAGGGCTATGTATGGTGTCACAAACTTATCTAAACCGGTGAGAGAGGCGCTAGTGTCACTTTTGTATTAGTATATAAAAATATTATTAATAATATAATATAGGACGCCCCCTGCTAGATGGACCGATGACCTGAAAGTCGCTGGTAGTGGTTGGCTGAGGGCCACGAGTGATCGTGTTTTGTACCCTTGGGGAGGCCTACGTCCAGCAGTGGACTGACATAGGCTGATTGATTGATACAAAATAACGATTTAAATGAATTTTAAAACTACATACATACACTTGATAACTAACTATCCCTTTTGGAATAGTCAGAGATCCAAGTTCTCCACCTCGAAGCCACGTGTTGACCAAGTCAGTACTCAATGTGACAGGTGGTAAGCCATGTCACCATTTACAAGTACTCATTATTACCTGTTCGGGAACAGGTAATATGGTATGTAGGAATAGGTTTGCTCACGATGTTTTCCCTCACCGTAGTAGTATATAAAAGTAATTTGTTCTTAATTTGATCCACCGGTTTAGAATATGTTTGTAAATTTACATTTGTCGTTCAGTTGCCATGACAACGGAGTTTGTATTGTCAAATTTAAATATAAATATATTTTACATGGTTTGATATTGTATATTACTGAAAATATATATTATTTTCTAAATAAGAATACATACATACATTACGTTACCATGACAACGTGTTTTGTGTAAATAAATAAATATTACATTTCTTTCAGATATATAAAATAATATTAAATATATTTATATGTATATAAACGCCTCTACTTTCCTAGAGGCATGGCAAATATGTCAAGATCATTCAATACATCATTTGCCTATTCCCATTGGAAAGTAGAGGCGTGAATATATAAATAAATAAATATATTATATCTTTACATATTATGAGGCAAAACCTCTTATAATTAAATTATAAACAAATAAATAATAATACGTAAATATTATGAACAAAAATATATACGTATTAAATGAAAAGATTTTAAACACTAAAAACCTAACATAAACCCTAGATTTAAATTAAAAAATGCATTAGAATACTGCTTCGAAAACTGTTAGTACTTAAACCAAACCTTCACGACCATTAACCCTTGCGGGGTAGTCAGAGGTTTAGACATCTCCGCAATCGCGGAGGTAGTAAGCTTTGAACCCACGTATTGACCTTATCAGTACTCAATATGACAGATAAGCCATATCGTCATATACAAGCAGTGTTTATTACACCTCTGACTACCACGTAAGGTGACACACAACACACATACAAACTTAAAATTACTAATATACATATATGAAACTAAACAAAAATTACATACAATATCCCGTACTAGTCTAGTAAAAAGAATGCTAACTAGCTGCCGTTCTTCCCGGCATGTCGTAAGCGACTAAGGGACTAGGGGTAAATGGAATCTATTGGGCGATGGGCTAGCAACCTGTCACCAATGTTCCATATGACATCACAACCCCAATATTCATGCTGAAGTAATAATAATATTTGGACATTATTACACCAATTGAACTAGCCCCTTGGTAAGTTTATCTAAGACTTGTGTTAAGGGTACTAGTCAACGTATATTTAAGAAATATATACTTATTATATATAGATACATATATAGCATATATAATCAACGACCAGACTGGAAAGCAGTAGAAAAGCGTAGTTCTTAACTCTGCCTCCACCGGGAATCGAATCTCACGAATTAGCGTTCAGGTGTCTAACCGATCGCGTCACGGAGGTCGTCAAAAGTGACCTAATTATATGACCGAGGTTCTGTCCACCCCGAAAGGGATTAAAGGACGTGAATGTATATGTATGTATGTAACTTTTTAGGTCATATATTAACATTGAGGCCAGCCCAATAGGACATATAACAGTCAGATAGACGCCATATTGGAAAAGGGTGACGTTAGAAGTACCTATAAACGCCGAGTGTAAGAGGTATATGAGTGTGAATGAAGAGAAAGTAGTTTGTCAAGGACAGATGGGGATCCGTGATCTCTGTCTATCCCTCTTTACACTACATACACACTTACGCATCACACTCATATCTTTACGACCACCTCTGCAAGGGGTAAACAGCTATCAAGTAACACACACATACTTCACGACCTACCCCAGGCGATAGACAGACATTCTGCAACACACTTACATCTCCACGGGGTAGACACTAAGTTACATACACACATACTTATTATTATTAGTAGTAAGTTACATACACACATACTTCACGACCACCTTCCCCACTGGGTAAACAGCCTACCCTTTCCCCGCCATCCAACTGCCATCCCAATTGACCCCCAGCTGGGCAAAGTATGGGTGTTTCCTCTTCTTATGTAGTCTCAGAGATTCTTCTCCGGAAAACCAGTATTGAGGGTATTTGGAGTAGGGGTAGCGCTCTGACTCCTTGATGTAGGGCTCCGTTGGGTCCGCTGGGGGTAGATAGAGGTTTGGGGTTAATGAATATATAGAATTAGTCAGATTATGTAATAAAAATATGTAAATGTATCGAATACAACGGTGAGGGAAAACATCGTGAGGAAACCTGTTGGAATATGCAAAAATTAACATGAATAAATAATGCCACCCTAACACGTTTAACTGTCTGATGATTGTTTGATGCTAAACGGACATTTCGTTTCGTTTTAAGTTTTACCTTCTTCTTACGAATTAAGTGTAACGTGCTTGCTTCTGATATATATATATATATATATATATATATTAAAATTCCAATTAAAAGACGATAAATCAAAGTACAAAAGTGGTTTTCATGATTATCTTAGCAGATTATTCAATAAAACCTACCTGTTCCACGAACAGGTAATAGTGGTTGTAAATGGCGACATGGCTTACCACCTCACATTGAGTACTGACTTGGTCAACACGTGGGTTCGAGGTGGCCATAGAATTACTACATTCGCAATTGTGTTCGCAAAACAAAAACATACACAATATAAATATTTTACAAATCAAACTTACAAACTAGGGGGTATAACTTGTGCATGTTATTGTCACAGCAAAAAGGTTCTAACTCAGCTGGGTATGTTACGTTTGGTGGCAAACGCTGGTATTATGTCAGAACCAACAAGAGGGCAATATTAACAATAAGATTACTATATCTTTACTCACCACACGGCACACAGTAGGGACAGAAGATCCTATGTCTATGTCTGTGATGCTCCAAATGACGTAGCATATGCTTACGACCGATCAGCACGGCGGGACAGCAGGGACACGGCGCTGCCGACGGTGGTAGGGCTCCGTGGCGCTCCTCCGAATGCCTCCACAGGGTGGACTGGATTCTGTAGCCCTATAAGTAAATATATATGAGTAAAAATACAATGGCGAAATGCGTCGAATTATATGGTGAGGGAAAACATACATACATACATACACATCACGCCTGATTCCCTGTAGAAGGTAGGCAGAGATCACGGATACCCATTTGTCCCTGTGACAGACCACTTTCGCTTCATTGACGCTCATACATCTCATACACTCGGCGGTTATAGGTACTTCTAAAGTCACCCTTTTTCAATATGGCGTCTATCTGACTGTTATATGTCTTAATAGGCGTCGTCGTCGCCGGGAATCGGGCGTTTACGTATGTGTGTAATAATAATAATATTTGGACACTATTACACCAATTGAACTAGCCCCTTGGTAAGTACATTTAAGACTTGTTAAGGGTACTAGTCAACGTATGTTTAAGAAATATATACTTAATATATATCGATATATTAATATAAGGGTGACGTTAGAAGTACTTATAAACGCCGAGAGTGTATGAGGTGTATGAGTGTCAATGAAGCGAAAGTGGTCAGTCAATGACGATTGGGGATCCGCGATCTCTGCCTACCCCTCTATAGGGAATCAGGCGTGATGTGTATGTATAATAATAATAATATTTGGACGTTATTACACCAATTGCACTAGCCCCTTGGGAAGTACATTTAAGACTTGTTAAGGGTACTAGTCAACGTGTATTTAAGAAATGTATACTTATTATATATAGATATATTAATATAAGGGTGACGTTCGAAGTACCTATAACCGCCGAGAGTGTACGAGAGGATGTATGAATGTCAATGAACCGAAAGTGGTCTGTCAGTGGTACAAATCCCCCGAGATCTCTGCCTAACCCTCTACAGGGAATCAGGCGTGATGTGTATGTATGTAACTTAATTGAATGAAATGTAATTTTATGTGTTGTGTATTATGTAATCCAATTATTGTCTATGAATTCTATTGTACGTTGAACATTGTATGTAATTGATGTGGATGTCTCAATAAATATAGCACGGCACAGGTATAATAATAATATTTGGACATTATTACACCAATTGAACTAGCCCCTTGCTAAGTTCTTTTAAGACTTGTGTTAAGGGTACTAGTCTATAAGCATTGGGATGCTATCCCACCACCCCTAGTATAGTCTATAGTATAGTATAGAGTATAGATAGTATAGTCGCTTAGTATCTTCAAGACTTGTACCTTGAAACAGTGCGGGCAGCGATACGGGAAGGCTTTCCACTTGGGATTCTTCTTCTTGTGGAAGCTCATCTTGTATGGCTCGTCCGGGAAGAACTCTTCGGGGTCCAACTGGATCTCTACGAGTTCTGTGCCTGTAATGCGGATGTATAGGCGTCAATGTACATGTATAGTAATAATAATAAGCGTTTATTTACATAGTTTCTTCCCCGAACAGGTAATAGTCAGTGCTTGTAAATGGCGATAAGGTTTACCACCTGTCACATTGAGTACTGTACTGTGAGACAAACGCTTCATGACCATTAACCCTTACGGGGTAGTCAGAGGTTCAGGTGTCCATCTCCGTTATTGCGAAGGTAGTAATTCTATGGACACCTCGAACCCACGTGTTAACCAAGTTAGTACTCAATGTGACAGGTGGTAAGCCGTGTCGCCATTTACAAGCACTGACTATTACCTGTAAGAACAGGTAGGTTTCCTCACGGTGTTTTCCCTCACCGTATAATTGGACGCAATTCGTAAATGTATTTTCATCATTGACGATTCCAATATGGAACATTGGATAGATTGTTAATCCATCGCCTAACAGATAGTAGTAGTAATTGACTGTGAACGCATATGGTCACACTACATGCCATATTGAGTACTGACTTGGTTCACATATAAGTCAAGCTGACAATATAATCTCCAACACCACATTTTAGTACACTTGAACCTAATAAAATAAAAAAATTAAAAAAAAATTCCTTTTATTCACACTAGACGCAGTAGTACATATACACAAATAGAGAAAAGAATTAATTATATAATAATGTACATTAATGGAACCAAGCGCACATGGCAACCCCGCGCAAGTGTGAATAGGATTTGTCTCAGCTAATGTTGATTGTGTGAAATTCACACTGCCAACGCTGATATTCCGACAAACCCTTAAAAACTTCTGTATACCCCTAAGACAAACACCATGTGGCGACCTCTAGAACACCACACACAGAGAGAAACCTAAGTATACCTAAGTTGCTATTAGTTAAACATAATTACCACAGATGACGCCACCAAGAATAAAATAATAATCACACAAATCAATATCCTAGAACGTGCAATGGAAATATTTATCGGAAACAAGATATATAGAAAGTTCCAAGTCAGGCCATTAGCCTGGGCGAACACCTGCCCAGGTAGGAAGCTTCCTCTTTTCCTGTAGGACACAGTGGATCCTACATATTAATAAATTAATATTGTGATGTTATATGGATTAGGTCAAACTACATGACACATTGAGTACTGACTATCTGGTAAACATATAATTCAAGCTGACAATATAACCACCAACACCACAATTTATGAGACTTGACCCTCTGTCTACACCTAAGACAAACACAACTTCACACTTGCGCGGGGTTGCCATGTGCGCTTGGTTCTATTTATGTAAATTATCATATATTAATTCTTTTCTCTATTTGTGTTACTGCGTCTATTGTGAATGAAAGGAATTTTATTTATTTTATAACTATATAAACTGACCTGGTGGCACAATAACCGGCGCTGGTTGCGGTGTTATGACCAACTCTGACGGAATATTTAACTCTCCCACCCTCTCGCTCGCTTCATTGGACACTGACTGCGGCTGGAAAGGGACAAATATAGTTGTTTTAAAGTAAGTAGATACTAATTAATAGTATAATATTGTAGGACACTATTACACCAGTTGAACTATCCCCTTGGTAAGTTCATTTAAGACTTTATACGATATATGTACATATAATATAGTCAGCGCTAAAAGTGCAGTCCCAGTAACTTTTTATAAGGTTTAAGTTTATAAGAACAAAAGACAATATTAGTCTTTTTAAAACTGGCGCCACTATGCATTGTCATGGCCACTACACGTTCGCGTGTTTCGAAATGAAAAATATTGTCTTACATACATTCCATAATAATAATAATATTGTAGGACGTTATTACACCAATTGAACTAGCCCCTTGGTATGTTCATTTAAGACTAGTTAAGGGTACTAGTCAATGTATATTAAAGAAATATATACTTATTATATAAAGATAAATACCTATATAGCGTAAATACTCAATGACCAGACTGGAAAGCAGTAGAAAAACGTAGTTGTTAACTCTGCCTCTAGGAATCTTTGGTACCTCACGAGTAGCGTTCACGTGGTTAACCAATCGTGAGATTGGCACTAAAACCTTTCACTAAACCCACAAAAAAATGTGTGTATACACAAGTCGTCAAGCGTATGTATGTAAACAATAATTAGTATTATAATATAAATGTGTTACATACATACATACACATCACACCTGATTCCCTGTAGGCAGAGATCACGCATCCCCATCTGTTTCAATCCTGACAAACCACTTTCGCTTCATTGACACTCATACATCTCCTCATACACACTCGGCGATTAAAGGTACTTATAACATCTCCCTTTTTCAATATAGCGTCTATCTGACTGTCTTACATCTTATTGGACCGGCCCCTACAGGTTATGTACCCTTCCTTTTCACACACGTATATTCGTTTTGTCAATCTGCTATCATTTATCCGCATTACATGTCCAAACCATTGAGGCATGCCCTTTTCAATCTTAGTCACTACATCTTCTTTCACACCGCTACCTTCCCTTATCACACTGTCATTAATTCTATCATTCAATGTCGCTCCTAAAACGCTTCTCAGTGACCGCATTTTGACGGCATTGTTTCGATTACTTCCAACGTCACCCTTTTTCAATATGGCTTCTACCTGACAGTCATATATCTTATTGAGCCGGCCTCTACGTATTTTATTATAATAATAACTATTATAATACGAATATTTACATACCTGCACCGTATTACTGAGACTCTTATCCTTGGGTTTCCGTTTATACCCCTTCGGAGGACCCCTTTTCTTCGCAACCTCCCCGTTCTTCTTATACTTGACCGGACTGGGGTCAAAACTCATTTTATTCGGACTCAAACTCGCCTTTTTAAACACCGGCTTGATCGTCAACTTCGGTAATATATTTGAATAGCGTTTCATTGGATTATTAAAGTTCCCGTTGGTTGTAATCGATAACGGATTGGCTAAATTCAACGGATTGTTTACAAATTTAGGTAAGTCTTGCGTTGGAGGTGCCGGGAAGATTTGTAAGGACTTTGGCAGTTTGAATGCGGGGATTTTGAACACTTGGACGTTGAGGGGGGAGGCGTAGACCTTCTGCTTCTTCTCCGGAGGCTCCTCATCGCTGTCGGAGCAACAGAGGGGGTCTCGCTCCTCTTCCAAATACTTTTTATGCTCCATCCTGTTGCAGTCTTGCTCTTGAACACAAAACATCTGAAAGGGAAACGGTGCATTAGTATTACAAAAGACAAACGCATTAACCCTTGCTAGTCAGAGGTTCCATCTCCGCAATTGCGAAGGTAGTAATTCAATGACCACCTTGAATCCACGTGTTGACCAAGTCAGTACTCAATGTGACAGGTGGTAAGCCATGTCGCCTTTAAAAAGCACTTGGGTTAGTATTATAGTAATTACGTTAACTAGTACATAATAATAGTGTATAGTAATAAAAATCTATCCTGTCCTTGTCTAGAATGTTAACAAGAATGCTAACTACCTGCCATTTTTTTTGTATGGTAGGAGGTTACTAGGGGAATAAGGTCAATGGATATTATTGGGTGATAGGCTAGTAGCTTTTCACCAATGATTCATTAAAGTCAAAAGATTTTTATTCAATATAAGTACATTAATAGTACATTCATTGAATGTCGAAATATATTGAGTAGGACTAGTTGTCTTACAACTATTACTCTACCGTTGTTACATTGTAACCATTATACCACCACCATTATAACATTGCAACCCCAATATTCATGATAAAAAGCGACCTAGGAGATATTATATCACCAAGGTTATGTCCACCCCAAAATGTATGCAATAATTATAGTCTCGTAAAATTCACATTCACAGCCTTTCATGAGACAGAAACTCCGAGACATGATAATATCTCCTAGGTCACTTTTAGCATGAATATAGAGATTGTGATATCATATAGAACATTGGTGACAGGATGCTAGTCCATTGTTTAGTCCATATTTTATTGCTATACAGAGCGTCTAATTAATGGCAAATTTTGACACTTTTGCTATGCCACAAATAACTTCACACTATCATTGAAGTTATAATCAACTACAATTTTGAAACGCTATTACTGAAGTGATATTAGACTACAATTTAGCAAAAAACTATTTGTGGCTTTGGGCCCCAATAATTGCAATGACAGTAACAAGGAATATTAATGATAGATACTATTGAGTCCTCTTCTTCAACTATAATATTCCTCATTTCATTCAACTCGAAACCAATTTTACTTTAGTCTTTCAATAGAGGTTATCAATAATGTAAAATGAAAAGGATTTAGTGTACTTAACCAATAAGAATTATTAAAAATTGCCCCTTAAGGCAGAATATCATCTTGTTACCTCTTTTAATATATAAGAATAACATAACAAATATACAAATCAAACTTATTTGATAGTAAACTTCAAGATAGGAAGTACTGATTATGTCTAATTGTAATAATAAAGATTAAAATCTAGAAAAAGGTAGTTATGATAATGAAAATGTGCTGTTTTTTTGTATATGATACCTTGTTACACAATTTCATTCATTATGTGCAAGCATGAATGTAACCAAGCATTTACTTATGTTCGCATATATTATAATCTTATAGAATTCTACCTAAGTTTAATAAGGTAGCAGTTTTATTAGAAATTTCAATGAAACGTTGCGGAAATATCGTATTAATGAGGTTATTATGCTGTGATATGGTATTTAGCACCGCAAGAGTTCAATGCACCTTAATTGAGACGGGGGGCCACATAAATTTGAAAAAAACAATAGTAAATTTTAAATCTACTTACTTTTTAACAAATATTTAGTTAACACGGCGTTTCTTCACGTTTTCCTTAGCTTTTCCATTTAAATATGTGCACAGCGTGACCAAATAATGAGTCAACTTTAAACTTTCAGTAAACTCATGGTTATAAAAACAGACGCTATAAAACTAGATTGTAGAATCGCTCAGTTTACTCTAATGTTGTACTAATTTATGAATGAAAATCCACTGTAATTGCACTTGTATCTAATCACTAAGGCCACTTTGAGTCTCTCACATCTAACTGTATAATTTAATTAAAAATAATCAATGATTCAAATGATATTTCGTAAGAAAATTCAATCAAAATAGGTTATTTTAGTCCGAATTAACACTATTCAGACAAGATGGTTGTTTGAGTATGTCATTGTTTGATTTATAACTACGCAATAGTTTAAATTTTGTGCAAGTTTAAAAGACTTTAACTCAAAGGCATAAGAGTTATTATTCAATTTCATAATGTTGGTAATTTTCATATTTAAAATTGTCAGGTTATACATGGTTCAACTTCAACGTCAGTTATTTTATTTTAAACGACCAAGTAGACGCTAAGCCTACAATGAGAGTCTATATTTTAGATATGTTATAATAAAATAAATTAATAGACTCACGCTATTATTACGTATTTTCTATTAAATAATCTGCTCATTCCATTTCGTAAAAAGGTATAAGAGATTGGGGATTTATAGAATTTTTAAAATGAGAGGAAGTTGGTTTTTGGAGAACGTGCATACGAACAACAAAACAATATATTTTAGTAAAAGGACATCGTATATTGTTTTAAATTAACATAACATTTGATGGTTTGGACATGTCATGCGGATGAATGACAATAAATTGACCAAAGGAATAAAGGAGTGTGTACAGGTAACAAGATTAATGGGGTCATGCATAGTGTTATGGGTAGGCAGTTGGTTTCTCAATCGGCACGTATGGCTATCCATAGGGCTGTGCTGTTTCCTACAAATGACTCATGATAGCGTAAGTATGGCAAAAGAAGCTTGAAAGTAGAATCAATGCTGTCGAAATGCGGTCACTGAGAAGTATGTTAGGAGTGACATTGAGTGATAGAATTAAAAATAGTGTGATAAGGGAAGGTTTCGGTTTGAAAGAAGATGTAGTGACTAAGATTGAAAAGGGCATGCTTCGATGGTCTGGATATGATATGCGGATGAATGATAGCAGATTGACAAAAGGAATATATGTAGGTGAAGTGGTGGTGGTTTCGAAAATATGACAGTCAGATAGACGCCATTGTGAAAAATGAACATCTAACTGCCGAGTGTGTATGAGTGTCAATGAAGCGAAAGTGATTTGATAAGATCGGGACAGATGTTGATGCATGATCTCCTCTACAGGGAGATGAGCGTGATATAAATCTATGTAGTATGTATCAACGAAGACGACTTTAGTAGACTTGGGTCACTAATAGGGATACAGGACGAAAATATGCATGTATGTTCTGCTTGAATTTATGTAGCTGTACAAAGATTGCACGAAACAAATACTTAAGTTTTTGCTCAGAATAATAGTTTGATTGCTGGTTGTGTTGGATAATGTCTGCGGCGTTTCTTGGCATTTTTTCTCTGCAAGTTTTTGCTTTGTGAAATGCTAATAGTTATCATAAGATTATCTTATTTATTTTAAGGACAATTATTCATGTGGAAACGTTTTATTTTTTACTTTCAATAAGTGATTTTATCATCCTTACATACAAAGAGGACCCGGCGAAATCGTGGTCCCCGTTACGCGGTTTGGAGTCTAAATGGCGATCGTGACGTCATCAAACAGCTGACTATGGGGTAGTCCGCTTGAAAGTAGAATCAGAGTCACATGTCTATTTATTTACGTATCTTGTGAAAGACAATGTGGAAACATGAAATATTGTGTTCTTAAATCAGCTATTTACATAAGGAAGCGGTTGGATGGCCAAAAATATGTTTCATTCTATAGGTACCTTAATATTTCATATTAAGGTTTAAATAATCAGTCATTCCTTATTAGTTCGCCGTTTTGAATAGATGTCGCGTGTGTAGTAGAAAGAAAAACCGATGTTTTGTCTCACAAAATGCAGTGTTTTAATTGGTTCCAATATCCCCCCTCCATCCAGCGTACCTCGTTTCACCCCCCGTAATGCCACGCTAGTTTCCATACAAATATTGTGTGCGTTCGCGCAGCGGAATGTTGTTGAATTTAAAGATTTTAATTATGCAGATATTTAGTGTATGACGTCGTATAATTGTGTATTGTAAAAAAAAAATTGTGCACGCAGCCATTGTGGAGAAATTCACCAAAAACTGATTCTGATTTATCTTTTAAGCCTTACGTTTTTTTTCTAAATCTGTTTTTAAACAAATATAAACAAATTCAAAACAACGTATGTAAAAATCTACAGCTCTCTATGTAAGCGCTTTGTATGAAAACTAGCTAATGGCCAAACGTTCGCGTAGCGAAAACTTGAATTTCTCCGAAGTTTATGCATGCACTAATTTTATTCATACATACACAATTACACACAAATACACACAAATTTTTGGACACATCTCTTTTCTTCTAAAGTCAATGGATCAAAAAAAGTTCCGCTGGGCGAACGTTCGCCCAGCGGAATCAGTTTTTGGTGAATTTCTCCACAATGGCTGCGTGCACAATTTTTTTTTTACAATACACAATTATACGACGTCATACACTAAATATCTGCATAATTAAAATCTTTAAATTCAACAACATTCCGCTGCGCGAACGCACACACAAATATTGCGTAAGGCCCACTCCTCTTTGTAATGACGCCATGAAAGATTGTTATTGGTATTTCGTTACAGGCAACCGTGATCTCTGCCTAACCCTGTAGTGAAATGGGGGTGATATGTGTATGTTTCAATAATCTTCCCATCAAGAGTCTCGGTAGAAAATATAAATAGGAGTCAGTCAGTCTGTTATTCCTTGTGAGATAGATAGGACCAATAAACATTTAGAAAGTTGTCGAATATACATACATATATGCCTAGCCTATCTCTATAAAGGTGTAGACAGAGATGTTAAATTAAGGGGTATAGGAAATAAAAAGAAATATATATTTTAAACGATTTTTATTGGTAAACTTAACCTAAATCAACATAAGTCCAATGCCGTTTAGAAATTAATAAATAATTAACGACTAGAGCGACTGTTTGGCATGAGTATCCAAGTTTCATGACAAACAGAAAAAACTTATAATTACTTGTAAGGGACACTTTATACTAGCGCAAAGTCGGAGCGAATGTACAAACACTGATGCCATGGCGTTTGCACTTCTTGTTATTCTGTCGCCATGGTTACGTCAACGCCACCAGCTGTTACAACCGAAGAAAAACGAAGTCGAAGATACAATATCTTCTTTTCCTTGTTCTTCGGTCAATATAGTCCCAAAGCTAACATTTTTAGCCAGTTTGGCATCTCAATTGACATTCTGCCGAAATTGAATATTTCGCTGCTTTAAAACTAAACTGAAGAAACTCGAAAAACATTTTATCTCAAAAAGATTAAATAATAAGTACATAAAACATATTAAGTTAATAAAAAGATAAAAAATGTATTTATATTTAATCATTTTTTTAAGTTATATGCAATTTAATGTCAAAAATATATCAACTATATTATAAAACAACGTTTTTGCAAGATAGTGTTTTTTGAGTTTCTTCAGTTTAGTTTTAAAGCAGCGATTTGTATTTTGAATATTCACTGAGCTGCTGACTTTGTTGACAAACCATGTATGAAAATTCCATTATTAACATATTTAAATTGAACCTTATCTTTACTGCATAGAGTTCATAGTACTTCAGACAACTAAACCGAAGTTATAGGAATATGGTCACATAAGAATGTGCGTCTTTTTAGTCTTAGAATATGTATTTTACGTTGTGGGGATAAGGTTGAATTTGCTACGTTCAATTTCTAATATATGCTTCGACTGTGCGCTAGTGTAAATCAACCCTAATAATTATTAATTATCACAACTATTTACAAAATATGGTTTAAAACTGTCCTGAAACTATTTTAATTATCATTAAGGCGATCCATATAAATTATGTATAAACTTAAGCTATGAAATTTGGTTCAATTGGTCTATTTAAATCTGGTATAAAATAATGAGAACTTTTAACTTAAATTCCAAGCCCCAATAAATAATAAATTTCTAAATATAATAACGCCATCTAGCGGTTTACTACAAAACTATTTAGTTTTAAAAGTTCTCATTATTCGCTTGTAGGTACTGGCTGCTACGATTTTGGTATTGATTAAATCTCTTAGAATATTGCTTATAACTATACAATTATTGGAGTATTATTTATCTGTTATTTATCTATATTTATATTAAATAAGTAAGAATATACCATGGTTTATTTGTGTCCATTTAAAATCCATTTTTTCTTTGTAATTTAGATTTTCAAATAATGTTTTTGGATATACACGTGATTTTCGAATGAATTGTGCTATATTTTTTGACTTTTAATGTTAAGTTATGATGAATATTTTTAAATGCAAAAACATATATTACGGACATATTTATCGATAATGATTTTAATACCATTTACCAAACATAAAATTACTTTTCTTTTTAACAATTCTATTCATACAAAATGTAGATTTTGAACAAACATAAAAGAAATACTTTCTGTTTTTTGCTTGTAAAATCATTACCCTCATATATTCTTAGATTCTACCATACATGGTAGAAAAATAAAATCATTTCCGACATTTATTTATTTCTACCATACAGGGTAGATTTTTTAAATGTTCGTCGGTCGCTTTAGAAAATATTCAAAAGAATACTTTCACAAACAAATGGTATTTAGTAAAGCAACTAACCATACTAACATCTTGGTTAGCAAAGTTGTGTTCTACTAAATGATTGAGTATTGTTTTTTACATATACATTCACGTCTTTTAATCATTTTCGGACTGGACACAACCTTAGAGACAGGAAAACATCTCCTTGGTTACTTACTAGCATGAATATTGGAGTTGTGATGGTACATGGAACATTGGTGACAAGTTGCTAACCCATCACCCAATAGTTTCCATATACCCTTAGTCCTTTAGTCGCCTCCTACATGCTCGGAAGAACAGCAGATAGTTTGCATTCTTTTAAAGTCTCAGTCGAGCATGGGACATTATTAAAAATTGTTTTTTATAAGCAATAATGAAAATATAAGCACAACTAATTCAAAGTTACTAAAAACGAAAAGAATTAACTATTTACAAATTATGTATGTAATAACGAACTTAATTATATTCACAAAGGTATTTACAACCAGCCTCTTTGCACCATGATTTTGAATTGGTAGTTTTAGTAGAAATATTCTGAGGGCGCTGGCTACATTTATGAACCGCCCCGATAACCTCAAAATCTCTTGCCGTTGTAAAGAAACTATATTTCTAATTTGTCCATTGTTAATCTTGCTTTAATTTACTTAACCAACCTTAATCCTATAACCCTACGCTACCGTTTATATATTAAATGTTTCACATTATTTAAATTTGACCGTTCGTCCCTAATTAATACTCGCTACGCCCCACAGATGGCGTTAAATAACAAAACTGTTTTAAGACTTGTAAGTGCGGATGACGTCTTTAATGGGCGCTCTGCACAGCGGGCACTGGCCACCTCCCTTCCCGCGCCACTGCTGCACCGCGCACCGGTAGCACATGCACATGTGGCCGCACATGTACAGCACGCTGTCTATCGGGTGCTCGTAGCAAACTGTACACTCACTACCTATTCCAGGAGTGGGGGAGCCACATGTATTACCCAAGCTCAACCCACTGTTAGCCCTCGCCATGTTAGCGAAGCACGACGCTTGAATAGGCTCCATAAAGTGCGCACTTCCAAAGGTTAATGACGGCTGCTGAGACGTAGATGGCGGTAGGCTGACAACTAAAACCGCAGGCGTTTGCTGCGGCATCTGCGATAACTGTTGGGGCACCGGCGCTGTAACTTGGACCTGATTGGACATGTACCCTAAGTTCGCAACGGGGTACCTAGGTGGCGGTGCGGGCGGCTCTTCTAAGCTCAGCGATCGAGTAGCGGCTACCAATCTGTCCTCGTCCAAGGAAACCGGTCTCCTAGGATCGCAGAATTGGATCCCTGTGGAGTTCCCGTAGATGTCTACCAGCACCCACAGGGGACCTCTGGTGTCGACTCCACTGAAGAACACCCCTTTATCTTCCCCATTAATAGAGTAGTGGACATCACCAGATGGAGTCACATAGTATTGTAACACGTTGTCTTTTTCGCAGAATCTCTCCGCTAAGGCTTTGGCCCAGTGACCCGGTTTGTTAGTGAGGTCGGGGCAGGCGTACTTGGGGAGGCAATGCGATATGGTGGCAGGGTCCAAGCCAGTGAAACCGAAACGCAGGACTCCACTCCAGTTGTTCGAGACTTCTATGAAGCGGATGCAGACCTGGAAAGAAGAAAGGGTAGGTTAGTTGGAGAAGGTGAAAGAAGAGAAATTTGAGTGAAATTTCTACGGGTTTTACCTATACGAGTATAATTTTTATATTGTTTTGGAATATATGAAATATAATGACAGCCTTAAGCTTGTAATATAGTCCGTTTGTTATATGTAGCGAGGGAAACATCTGACACATTAAGTACTGACTATCTGGTCACGTGAGTTTGAGCTGCTTAGGTTGACCTGTAATCTTATACAGACATAAAGCACCCTGTATATCCCTCAATACTGCCTATTTATTCAATGGCGTCGCACTATATGAGTACGTGAAGAACAGAAGAGCATTTAACGGTTGTAGGTGTAACGTAGAGGCATGTAAGCGTATGTATAGGAGTATGTAGTGGTGAGAGCTCACCCGTTCGTTGGTTGCGAGGGGCCGTGCGCTGAAGGCGACGCCCTTGCAGAAGGACTCCACGCGGCGGGCCACGCAGCCGTCGCGAGACACGCGCACGTTCTCCCCGTGCACGCGGTGGAACTCCAGAGGAGGCAGGTTGTTGGGGGCTGAAGAGCAAGTGGCTCTAGGCGCTGGAACAAGGAGGAAAATTAGGTTAAAAGGTTAGAATTGACGTCACAGGTTGAGACTCACAGTTAAGTGTATGCTGGTTTATAAGAGAATTTAACTATAGTCTATTCGCGTTAAGTAAATAGTGACGTCATGATATATAGACGTTAAACTGACCAATGAGACGTTAGTAAATGAGAAAACAATTCACATCGACCAATTGCAGACGACAGTTGTCACGTCTCATTTGTCAAATCGTCGGGACATGATGACATCACTATTTTCTTAATGCGAATGTACTATAGGTGGAGGATGCATACATGTAGATTCACATCCTGTAATCCCTTTAGGTGTGGAAAGAACCTTGGAAATATAATACTCCTAAGTTACTGTTTAGCATGAATATTAAGGTTGCGATGTAATAATGGAATTGGGTGAAATATAATTTGTAAATGGGCACATGTTTATATTAAATACAATGTTACATGAGTCCTTTTAGAAATTATGAATTCAGGTGGTATCGCAATTTAAAAATTATGTAATTAGTGTGTATTAAAAGTATGGGGGTAGGTTTTAAAAGAATGGTAAAGTTAGTAGATTTCTTTCTGGAATGTTTCAAGATAGCTAATGTAACAGGTTACTGTTTCGTATTTCTATACGCTATCTTTCATTTTAATAAAACCCAGATAAGAAATAAAACATTAAACAAAGACTGAATAAAATGATTTAAATAACTAAGAGTTTTTTAATTGTTCAAACCCATACCGTTAGTATTAGTTTGTTTAATTTAAAAATATATCAAAAATAGCCATACATCTCGGTAGTCTGTACAATTATTATTACACAACCTTGTAACTAACTTCATTCCTATACCTAAACACTACAACCTTATATTAGCTTCACATTTATTAATAACCGGCCTTCTAATCCCTTCAGCGTTTCTACTATAAGCGTTTCAGCCCATTCATCTCTCCCTATACGAAGCTAAATATAAAGACCCTTATATCTTAGAGCACACACTGTAATCTCCCCTAATTTTAAATTTAACGCACACCTGCCCAACAGATGGCGGGGCGCGTGCGTCGCCCAAATGTATCGATATCGTCACCCAAATGTATCGATATCTTATCTTTATTTGCAAGTTTTTCGTTTGGCAAATCTTTATACCTATCACGTTTGTATATTTTGCTAGTTTTTACGGTTTGGCAAATCTTTAAATAAGTGCCATGTAGGTATATCTAGAAGTTAACTTTAGTCGTATTTAGCGTAATGCCGGACCGTCATATGTCATAAAAAGGAGTGTAAATTCAGCTTCATATACCTATCACGCATATATTGTATTATGTGAACTTCAGATATATCGATTTTTATGGGATACCGTCATATTATGTCATGGTAAATATAAATTAGTAGTGTTTTAAGCGTTATTGAAAAAGGTATGTTACAAAGTTAGACGCGACTAAGATTATATAGAATCTATGTGGCGATACGTTAGCTACCAACTACCTAAATTTGATCAATTCCGACAGTTGCATTCGTATTAAAATGCTAAAAAAGTATGTAAATTAGTAAATAACATATCGATACATCGTGATAAAGTTTACATAATAACAATAAGCTATTTTTTAACACAACGACCCCGGCACCATTTTTTCGAGTAACACGTGCCGCCACTTCCGTTATTACGAAACAATTGAACGACAAAATGGCGGCACAGGAAGTCGTCGGGCACGCTCCTTTTTATTTGAAAGCTTTTGGAGGAATATGGCGGTATGTGATTACATTGTAATTTTAAACTTGCATTACATACATACATAGTTGTTTGAGTATGGACGGAAGTTTTAAACCTTTGTAGTTCCAAAGATAACCTTTTTACTCTATAGATATTGCTAAGTTAGTGTAGTTTACAAATATAAGTACATAAGTAATAACGTATTTATTGTTATATGTATACAAAGAATATAGACATACACAAATCAATAGTAATAGATACCTAAAAAGGAAATACAAATTAAGAAATCTCTTGAACTGTATGCTTTAAAATACTCGCATACATTTTGTGTTATAAAGTAACTTTCTTAGTCTTGCCATATTTCTAAAAAGTTCGAACTAGATAAGTTCCTAAGCACATTTTTACCCACTCAAAACCCACCTTTACCCAAAACACCCAAAACGAAAGGTGTTTAGTCCCTCCTAACACACTAAAAGAAACTTGGCATACCCAACAATATCCCAATCACAAAAACACCCCTTCAAACGACCCCAAATTAAAACGAGGGGTGAGTGAAACTAGAATGAATTAACCCAATTCCAGTACAGAAATTCGTGAATTAATACTGCACACGCGTCTGGCGTTACGCTGTCGCTATTTACCTATTGTGACGCAATTTTGAACAAATTGGCGCTAAGTTTGACAGTTGACACCTGTCTGTTAGTTAAAGAATGTATGTGTTAGGATTAACTAGTAAGGTTAGGTTAGTAGGAAAAACTAGTTTTTAGCCTAGGCCAAACTAGTTTGTCCTAAAATTGGGTTTGGCTGGAAACATATATTGAGTAACTATTGTATGTATGTATATTGTGTAGTTCAATTATATTGTCTATGAATTATATTGTATGTTGAATATTGTATGTAATTGATGTCTCAATAAAGATATTATTATTATTATATAGCAGAGTAGTAGGGTATGGCCACATCAAATCTAAGGTTTATTAAACAATGACAATTCAAGGTGGACATTCTAATCGTCGTGTACTGGGTCTGATTAATATTTTTTCCGGTCGATGCTTTTTGTTTACTAGAAATATTGTAAAATGCAATCAAACACATAGGTAAATGTATTATTTAAATGAATATATTTACGTAATAACAATATAAAATATTAAAATCCTCGATCGAAATCTCATCTCCAACGTAGGTATAAATTTAATAATTTTCGGTTTTCTATTCCATTTTTAGTTAATATTCACTTACAATATATTTAAAAAAATATATTTAGTTTATTTATACCATGTATTTACCTTATAATATAAAGATCTTTCTATATTAACAAAGCACGTGGTCTTATATACCTAACTAACACAATAGGTCAATTCTTCTCCCCGCTTCACCCCGCGTGCAAAATTGCGAACATCTGCGCAAATGTGCGAAGTCTCTCAAGGGATCCCCGGACTTAATGAAAAGACTATTGTATAGTCTCACTAGGGTGCAGGGGCTAAGTGCATAAATCCTTAGATGGATTATGCAGAAGTATTATTGATACAAAAATATTGGGTAAAAAATATTGGGTATGATAATATTATAAGGTCACGCAAGGTCATTTCAGGAATTACTTATTATTATTATTATATATTATTTAGGAAAACAAACTTTTTCGTATACACAAATTAAAACTAAACTAAAAGTACTAATGAACATTAAACTATCTAAAAAATATTGTTATATACATCTAAATCTTAACTACTATAATAGAAATCTTTCTACATACATACATACACATTACGCCTAATTCCCTGTAGTGAGGTAAGCAGAGATCACGGATAAAATAAAAAATATATAATTAGTTAAATCTTTCTAATGCGACTAATATTGCATAACATTACATAACATGATATACCTACATATGTAATTTATCCTAAAACGTATACAACTGTGAATTATTTTATTTATAACATCCCATACTAATTTAAGAGATACATCAAAAACTACTCTTTTAAATTACGTAAGTAATATGAGAATAACTATATTAAGTCTCCAAACCTCTGTCCACCCCGTATACATACACCAGGTGTTTCGGAAGTATAAAAAGCGACTAGGGGACGCTACAAGGGGAATCACATCCGGCGGAAGTGTATCTTGGTGAGATTGGGCTGTTTGACTTAGAATCGTTGCCTCATCGAATTTAAAAAGTTTGTCCGGACGTAAAATGCTAACTAGCTGCCGTTCTTCCCGGCGTTGTAGGAGGCGACTAAGGGATTAGGGGTAATTTAATAGACTATAGGCTAGGAATTTGTCACCTATTTCTATATGACATGACAACCCCAATATTAATGCTAAAAAGTGACCTAGAACATATTATCGAGTATCCAAGGTTCTGTCCACCCCGAAAGAGATTAAAGGACGTGAATGTATATGCATACATACACATAACGCCTGATTCCCTGTAGAGGGGTAGGCAGAGATCACGGATCCCCATTTGTCCCACTGACAGACCACTTTCGCTTCATTAACACTCATACATCTTCTCCTACACACTCGGTGGTTATAGGTACATCTAACGTCATCCTATTTCAATATAGCGTCTATCTGACTGTCATATGTCTTATTAGGCCGACCCCTACGTACCTGCCCTTCCACTTTACTCACTGTGTATGTATATGTATGTTTGTAAAGAGATGTAGTTTTGTACAGAATAAAGATACACATACACTGTTCTCGTTGAGAATTCTATTTTGGGAAGTTTAAAACAGATATATACTAAGGGAATATAAGCTATTTTTAACTTTAACTCAAAGACAAAGTACGTAATTTATATGTTATGTATATACAAACTTACATATATTTTCTATGTATGTATATATTCATACAATATATGTATGTATGTATACATATACATAAACGTGACTACATGTATACATATATTGTAAATTGAATCTATTAGGCGATGGGCTAGCAACCTAACCAATGTTCCATATGACATCACAACCCCAATATTCATGCTAAAAAGTGACCTAGGAGATATTATATCACCGAGGTTTTATCCACCTTCTCCAGAGATTAAAGGTCGTGAATGTATATGTATGTATATATTCACGCCTCTACGTCCCTAACGGGATAGACAGAGACTTAGCTACCTTGAATGAGTGCCTCATTTACGTTCATTAACCTTCACGAGTTCTGTTCTTCACGCTACATACACCCACCTTTATTTAGAAGTACAGTCAGCGCTAACAGTGCAGTCCCAGTAACGTTTTATAAGGTTTACGTTTATAAGAACAAAAGAGAATATTTTTCATTTCGAAGCACGCGAACGTATAGTGGCCATGACAATGCATAGTGGCGCCAGTTTTAAAATGTACAATATTGTCTTTTGTTCTTATAAACGTAAACCTTATAAAAAGTTACTGGGACTGCACTTTTAGCGTTGACTGTACTTAATTATAAACGCCGAGTGTGTATGTAAGAAATCATAATAAAACTACGCTTTTCTGCTTTCCAGTCTGGTCGTTGATTTTATATGCTATATATGTTTTTATTTATACATAGTATAATAAGTATGTATTTGTTAAATGTACGTTGACTAGTACCCTTATCACAAGTCCGAAATAGTATAAGTGCTTCTAACGTCACACTTTTTCAATATGGCGTCTATCTGACTGTCATATGTCTTATAAATACATCTCAGTCACTAATTATTTATTCGTGAATATCCACTATTAATATATGTATTGAAGAGTGACGTTAGAATTACCTAAAACCGCCGAGTGTGTGTGAAGTTTATGAGTGTCATTGAAGCGAAAGTAGTTTGTCAGGATCGGGACAGGTAACAGTGATCTCTGCCTATCCCTCTACAAGGAATCTGACATGATGTGTATGTATGTAACCACTATTTAATAACAGTGAAAAACAGAAGAACATGTATGAGAAGGTTAACGGGTGTTTGAAGCAAGAGATTTGTCACCCGTTGGTGGCCTAATAGTCTCTGCCTATCCCCTTAGGGACTTAGAGGCGTGAGTATATGTATGTAACACTACATAGTATAAAACAAAGTCGCTTTCTCTGTCCCTATATCCTTTTGTATGCTTAAATCTTTGAAACTACGCAACGGATTTTGATGCGGTTTTTTTTATAGATAGAGTGATTCAAGAGGAAGGTTTATATGTATAATAACATCCATTAAATAGCCAGAAGTGCGAAGCCGGAGCGGGTCGCTAGTATATTATAATCTTATAAGAACCAAACCATCATACCACGATACTCATTCAAACGTATACAGTAGTGGAACAGTGAGTAAGTACCAGTATATACCAGTAACCGGTTTGAGTCAGCGTGGGAAAGGCCGCAACTATTGAGATGAACAGGCATCGAGATTAGGTAAGCTATTCAGTAATGGAAAGTAACCGAATTGAACGGAATACTGAGGTTTACGTTTAATAATAATAATAAAGCATTTATTTACAGCCACAAAAACATACGCAATACAAATATTTTACAAATCATACTTACAAACTTGGGGGTATAGCTTGTGCATGTTATTGTCGCAGCAAAAAGGTTCTAACTCAGCATTATTATTATACGTGATAGTATAGTAAGTAAAATAATGGAATATAGTTGTTTTTAGTCCTAGTTAGTCGTAAAATTACGAAAATTATTCTTACTTTATATATTACACTATAAGTATAAGGAATATATTATTAAGAATTAGTTACTTTACTTTACCCAGTGGTTTTACGATAAAAAATAAAGAAAAACAGCTATAAGTATATAATGCCGCGTAGAACTTATACAAGATCAAATTGGAGACATTCTTCTCAAGGCGGGTGTTAGTAGTGAAGAACAGAAGAGCATGTCAGAAGGTTAATGGGTGTGAGTGAAGCAAGAGATTTCTCACCCAATCAAGGTGGCGATCGATAGTCTCTGTCTATCCCCTTAGGGACGTAGAGGCGTGAATATAACTATATATGTATTTACAACCATAATAATAAACACTATTTTATGAATGACACTAAAAGCAAAATAAAATAGTAAAAATTGACAGTAGAGTACCCGCCACATACGGTGGCAGTAGCCAAACTTGGAACTAAATTTGACGTTTCCGCCATTGCGTGTTATTTTGTATGAAAAGTAAATTTAGTATTACCAGCGTTGTGTTTTTTGCCCACTCTTTGTAATTTTTATGTTTGTTAAGGGTGATTATAATAAATTGATTTCCGGAGTTTCTTGTTAGTTCTTCTCCAAGCTAGGGTCTCCGCTGATCTAACCTCGGTAAAAAATATGTAAAGACAATGCTCAGTGCCATGTTTGAAATAATAGTTTTAAGAGATTCGCGATTTATACTCATGATATAAGATATAAGGGTGTGTATAAGATTGATTGCAGCTGTGGGAAATCCTATGTCGAACAGACTAAACGGTCTATTGCGGACAGAGTGAAGGAACACATAATATATGTAATATATAATAAGAAGGATAAGTCCCGTTAATTATTAATCATGTTTGAAATAGTATAATAAACATATTTTGACTTTGATATATTAATTTGTTTTATTTGAGTTTATAGCTCTGCAACCAAAGATCGTTACAAATGAAACCTATAATGTTTCGAGCCGTATGGCACAGTGAGTGCTAGTTTTGGCGTGTTTACTGGTAACACTGAATTACGCGACTGTGGCGACGCCTCCAACTGCCACCGTATGTGGCGCGATCTCTAATTTACGCGCGTCGCGACTGAGCTTTTTTTTCTTCCCATTCATTAGAGGCAAGGATAACCGTCTCGGCGGAGCCGCGGTAAAGCGCCGTTCTCACGGTCCGTCTGAATCATAATCGTGTATCGATTTAAGTAACTGATACACGATACGGGTTTTTTAAACTAGACTTTAAACCACTTTTAGTACCAGTTTAAGTAGGTTTTGTTTTTATTTTATGTTGTTCATTGTTTATGTGGTACACTCTCACGCCGATAAACCGCTAAAAGGTGGACAGCGCAAGAGTTTTGATTTTTGGTCCTTTTAGCTTGTAAAACAACAAGATATTTGTAATTTAGTCACTTTTATTAATAATGGTAGCAAGTTTATTAATATTAAAATACCTAAGAATCTATTAAAAGGTAAATCGAGTCCATTTATTACCTATAATTTCATTTTTAATTACACAACCGATAAACATTGGAAACTTAATCATAAAACAATCATTATCAATAAAAATATCAATACATTCATACATAAAAATGAATTTTAAATAAACTTATTTCATACAAAACTAAAACAACCATTAACAATCAATTTCAAACTTATATATGTACTCCTTAATCATCTTTGACAAACCGTATCCTTGCCCCATCTAAAAAATATATAATTATTTATTAATTTTTACGGCCTCAAGCGTTGAGACCAAGATATTTAATCATTAGTCCCTTAGGACACGTCACATCCTTTGCGCAACGGATGTGGTCATTTTATTATTTACATACATATACATTCACGTCCTTTAATCCCTTTCGGGGTGGACAGAACCTTTGAAACATGAAAACATCTCCTTAGTCACTAATTAGTATGAATATCGGAGTTGCGATGTTATATAAAACATTAATGACAGGTTGCTAGCCCAACACCCAATAGATTCCAATAAGATACATGACAATCAGATAGACACTATATTGAAAAAAGGTGATGTTAGAAGTACCTATAACCGCCGAGAGTGTATGAGAAGATGTACGAGTGTCAATGAAACGAAAGTTGTCAGTGGGACAAATTGGGATCCGTGATCTCTGCCTACCCCTCTACAGGGAATCAGGCGTGATGTGTATGTATGACACCCTAGTCCCTTAGTCGCCTTCTACAATAAGAACGGCAGCTAGTTAGTATTCTTTTTACGTCACATCACTACATAGTATAAAACAAAGTCGCTATGTCCCTTTGTATGCTTAAATCTTTGAAACTACGCAACGGATTTTGATGCGGTTTTTTTAATAGATAGAGTGTTTCAAGAGGAAGGTTTATATGTATAATAACATCCATTAAATAGTGGCGTAGGCTATATATTTTATACCCGTGCGAAGTCGGAGCGGGTCACTAGTAAGAATAAAAAGCGTTGTTTATGTAGTGTGATGTGCTAGCAACCGGTTGTAATGCCCTTGGACCGATAACAGTACTGCATCCCGTTTCCCACGCCGCCTCTAACCAGTGTGGGACTTCACGGCTTGTTATTGTGGCGGGGTAGTCAGAGGCTTGAGTGCCCGTTCGAAATTTCCATGTTAGGTATGGGTCACTCGAAGCCCGCGTTTCACTAAAGACAGCACCCAATGAGATAGGTAGTGAACGGTATCGCCATATATAGATACAGGCTATTACCTATCCCGAGGGATAGGCAGGTTTCCTTACGATGATTTCCTTCATTGTTAGTGATTTTTAATTGTTTTCGTTTCATTGGTACATGCCAGAGCCGGGATTTGAACCTAGGATCTCTAATAAGAAATCAGAGGTCTTACCCACTGGGCTACAATAGATTCCATTGACCCTTAGTCGCCTCCAACATGTCGTGAAGAACGGCAGCTAGTTATATTTAGGACCCACACTTTAGCCAAAGGATCTCTAAAGCTATTATGCGTGGGAACCAAAATCAACAGTTTACTCAAGGACTAAAAACCGGTTTTAAAGTAGTAATATTCAACAAGACATACGTAGAACGAATATCTGACATTTGCCTTGATATCTATACAACTCGTCACACACACTCGGCGGTTATAGGTACTTCTTATGTGACCCTTTTTCGGTATATTACCTATATACAATATAGTGTTTAATGCATGTATTATAGGAGTTAAATATAACAAAACTAGCTGCCGTTCTTCCCGGTATGTCGTACGCGACTAAGGGACTAGGGATAAATGGAATATATTGGGCGATGGGCTAGCAACCTGTCACCAATGTTCTATATGACATCACAACCCCAATATTCATGCTAAAAGTGACCTAGGAGATATTATGTTACCAAGGTTCTGTCCACCTAAAAGGGATTAAAGGACGTGAATGTATATGTATTGAAAGGAGGGTTAATACAAAAAGTATACATATTTGTAAAGAACGCCTTACAATCACGATTTTCAAATTAGTAAGTCACGATTTAAAATTTCGACACTCGGTTTAAATTTCCACGGGTTCAAAGCCCGGTTAAGGTATTTAGAAGTGACTTAGGGACTAGGGCTAGTAATATTAACATTTAGGACTATTACACCAATTGAACTAGCCCCTTGGTAAGTACATTTAAGATTTAATACGCTATATATGTACAGTCAGCGCTAAAATTGCAGTTGTAGAAACTTTTTATAAGGTTTACGTTTATAAGAACAAAAGACAATATTTTATTCATCTATCTACACATACATACATAACTATCACGCCTGATTCCCTGTAGAGGGGTAGGCAGAGATCACGGATTTATCCCGATCCTGACAACTTTCGCTTCATTGACACTCATACACCTCATACACACTCGGCGGTTATAAGTACCTATAATAATACGAAACGTAATTTCTATGCCTATTTTTTACGCTCTGGTTGGTTTTAAACAAAAAAAGTGCATTACAAAGAAGTTCCAAACCTCTTTGGTTGCCAAACTACGTGCGACCTACTTATGACAGTGTCAGTCAAAAGAGACATTATCTGACAGATTGCTTATCTTTTTTCGGAAGGGTTATTGGCTTCTTCCCTCTCGCTCGCGCGCATGAATTTCGACATAGCACCATCCTTGTCGGCGGCTTTCTCACGAACCGTGGGAAGCTCACCTTTCAGCCTAGCGATTGTCATTCGATGTACTACAGAAATATCGATGCCTAGTATCGGTTTTAATTAATCGATCTTTTGTGTTTAAACTAACATACATATATAACATTTCGTAATATACAAGTCACGATTGTCCATTTGGGATAGTCAGAGAATTGAGTAACGATTTTGAAGGTCTTTGCAAACATACATAGATATATTCACGCCTTTAAGTCTTTAAGGGGATAGGCAGAGACTATTAGGCCACCTGGAACAGGTGACCAATCTCTTGCTTCACTCACACACATTACAATTAACCTTCTTACATGCTCTTCTGTTCTTCACTACGTACACGAAGAGAATGGTTTATCAAAACTAACAACGTTTTACTAGATAGAAATCAATGTCTAAGAAAAGCGTAGTTCTTAACTCAGCCTCACCGGGAGTCGAACCTGGGATTTCTCGATTCACGGAGGTCGTCCTATAATCAGTGCCACAGTGAATTATGGCGTGGACAGAACTTCAAAGATAACTTTAATATAACTATTGGGCTTGTAATAACATGATTTTATAAGTAATTAGTCAAAGGTTGCTAGTCCATCGCCCCATAGATTAAATTTTAGAAATGCCGGGAAGAATAGCAACTACATATTTACATCGCGACCTACCTACCTAGGGGTAAGCAGAGTTTACAGATCCCGATTTCTCACAATACTACTTTCGCTTCATTGACACTCATACACCTCTTACACTCGGCGGTTATAGGTACTTCTAACGTCACCCTTTTCCAATATGGCGTCTGTCTGACTGTCATGTCTCATTGTTATGTGTTTATGTATTTTTGTTGTTTTATAACGGAATAGCGCGTGCTATTGACAATGTGTGTTATTTTGTATTGTTCTTAATTCAGAAAACATACATACTTTATAACATACATACATCACTACATAGTATAAAACAAAGTCGCTTTCTCTGTCCCTATGTATGCTTAAATCTTTGAAACTACGCAACGGATTTTGATGCGGTTTTTTTAATAGATAGAATGATTCAAGAGGAAGGTTTATATGTATAATAACATCCATTAAATAGTGGAGTAGGCTATATATTTTATGCCCGTGCGAAGCCGGAGCGGGTCACTAGTACTTTATAAAATACATGTGTCCATCTCTGCAATTGCGAAGGTAGTAATTCTATGGACACCTCGAACCCACGTGTTGACCAGATAGTCAGTACTCAATGTGACAGGTGGTAAGCCATGTCGCCATTTACAAGCACTAACTATTACCTGTTCGGGGAACAGTTTTTGGGACGTAAAAAGAATGCTAACTAGCTGCCGTTCTCCCCGGCATGTAGAAGGCGACTAAGGGACTAGGGGTATATGGAATCTATTAAGCTATTAGATATGTACAGCCAGAGGGGTAGGTAGAGATTACGGATCCTAATTTCTTCCGATTCTGGCAAACCACTTTCGCTTCATTGACACTCATACACCTTCTCATACACACTCGGCGGTTATAGGTAACTACTTCTAACATTCATACACATCACGCCAATCCCACTTAAAGGTAGACAGAGATCAACCATCATTTCCTACAGCACTTATACACCAATAATTAATCTGGTACCGTCGGGTATTGAACCCGGGGCCTCAAAGGTGAGTCGTGCGCATCCCACGACCTCTGCCCTCCGATCATGTGTACCGCGCCTTATTCCGTGAGTGTGAGAGGGGCTTAATGTGCAGGTCTAACTATAGTCTATTCGCGTTAAGTAAATAGTGACGTCATGATATATAGATGTTAAACTGACCAATGAGACGTTAGTAAATGAGAAAACAATTCACATCGACCAATTGCAGACGACAGTTGTCACGTCTCATTGGTCAAATCGTGGGTACACGATGACGTCACTATTTTCTTAATGCGAATATACTATAGCTGTCTTTCTTTAGAGGTGATGGGATATCAACCTGTCACCAATGTTCCATTATAAGCAACCCCAAAGTGCAAAAAGTGACCTAGAAGGTATCTCTGAGGTTCTGTCCACCCCGAAAGGGATTTAAGGACGTGAATGTATATGTAAGTATGTAGATTGTATATGGTAAATAAGTATGTATTTATCGATGTATAATAAGTATGTTTCTTAAATATACGTTGACTAGTACCCTTGACACAAGTCTTAAATGTACTTACCAAGGGGCTAGTTCAATTGGTGTAATGTCCTACATCTACAATATTATTATACACAGCTCTAGAGAGAAAAGGCATATTCAATACATGGAATCGAACCTGGCACCTTAGAAACAATCATTTAGAACTTATAACCGCCGAGAGTGTAAGAGGTGTATGAGTGTCAATGAAGCGAAAGTAGTTTGTCACAGGGACAGATGGGGATCCGTGATCTCTGCCTACCTCTCTACAGGGAATCTACAAAATATAATAATAATTTACGACCATCTGTCTAATATTCCCATTTAACGCAATTTCTACCAAAAAAATCTACCATATGCAACATCCACCTTTAACTTCTCTCCCTTTCTAACTCTTACAGATAAGTATCTTTCATCTCTCTCCCGTTCCTTATCAGTATTTCCTTTAAACACATGTCCATGCTCTGTCTCGCTCTGGCTTGTGGGGTTTTTGTATGTGCGTCCCGCTTTGTGTCTTGAGTCAGCTGCTTAAACGGGACTTCAACAGATGTTTGGTTAGGGGTGTCGGGAGAGTAAATTTAAATTTGTTTTTTAATTCGATTTAGTGTAGTTTTGTTATAAATTATAATTTTAACGTATTCGTAATTTCAACGCTCTTTAGGTAGGTATGTGTAATGGTTACTAGTGGTTTGACAAACTTACTAAAATTATTACCAATTAATATTTAAATGTTTATAAGAAGTGAAATGCATCAAATTCTATTCTTTTATCTATTCTATCTTATTCTTTTTTTTCTAAGTAGGAATACCATTGTAAATAGAAAGAATTAAAAAGTTCTAGTTCTTTGTAATTAAAATTCTTTAAAATATAACATTAAATTCAAAAAGGTTGTGTTTATATTAATTTTTATGATCTGATTTAATTTTTTTAAGGTTTACAAATTTTGTAGATTAAATGCATACAATTTTCTCACATTTCTTATTATTACTTATTCCCTTAACTTCATTTTACATACACCAAACGTGCCAACCCTGATATTTCAGTCAGCTGCTTTTCAAATAAAGGTAGTCTCACATCTGTTTCATTGTTCGACACAAAGTCATACAATTTTTTTTTCTATACACTATTAAAAAAACCTTTTTTTCCTCAAAAGCCTGCGAAAATCGCGCTTGCACGTTAAAATTGCATTCATTACGAAAAACGTGACTGGTAACCGCAAATACTAGCGTGCCTTTTTACTGGTAAGTAGTTACCTACTTACACTTCACGGATAGATAGTCTAAGGAGGTATACATGATCTTAAGGTTTAACTCATATAAGATACTTCTGTATTTAGATGTGAGTCAGTTTAAATAAATACTATGGTGACCAGGTAATTAAAGCTTTTGCCATAGAAATACAAAACAACTATGTAGATGTAAAAATAGATAGATATCCTCTTTTCATAAATTAGTAATTATTACTAACAAAAAAAAAGGTAATATAAAAAATTTTTTAATAGCTATTTGTGGACAAAATATTGACGTCAAAGCATGATAACTTCTAAGTTTTTTTTTAACATTCTACTACGCATTCCCTACCAAATTTAAAACTATCAATTTAAACATGAGAATACTTTTTCGATTAAATTTCAACATCTGCCGTCATTCAACCGAGTAAAAGTCCCTTTACCCCGGCACAATGCAACAATATCTCGCGCGCGTTAGAGTACCCGCCACATACGGTGGCAGTAGCCAAACTTGGAACTAAATTTGACGTTTCCGCCATTGCGTGTTATTTTGTATGAAAGGTAAATTTAGTATTACCAGCGTTGTGTTTTTTGCCCACTCTTTGTAATTTTTATGTTTGTTAAGGGTGATTATAATAAATTGATTTCCGGAGTTTCTTGTTAGTTCTTCTCCAAGCTAGGGTCTCCGCTGATCTAACCTCGGTAAAAAATATATAAAGACAATGCTCAGTGCCATGTTTGAAATAATAGTTTTAAGAGATTCGCGATTTATACTCATGATATAAGATATAAGGGTGTGTATAAGATTGATTGCAGCTGTGGGAAATCCTACGTCGAACAGACTAAACGGTCTATTGCGGACAGAGTGAAGGAACACATAATATATGTAATATATAATAAGAAGGATAAGTCCCGTTAATTATTAATCATGTTTGAAATAGTTTAATAAACATATTTTGACTTTGATATATTAATTTGTTTTATTTGAGTTTATAGCTCTGCAACCAAAGATCGTTACAAATGAAACCTATAATGTTTCGAGCCGTATGGCACAGTGAGTGCTAGTTTTGGCGTGTTTACTGGTAACACTGAATTACGCGACTGTGGCGACGCCTCCAACTGCCACCGTATGTGGCGCGATCTCTAGTTCCGTTTCCGCTTTCCCCAAAAATAAAATAAAAGACGTGCCATTTGCGCGCCAGATGTACAAGTCAACCAAAATTGTAATAACCATTCACAATAGGTTTTAAAGTCTTATTTCTTCAGTTTTAGGACCCAACACATGGTCTTTTATTAGTCTATTTTTCAAAGCGGTGATAAATATGTTCATAGATATTGTTTTAAGTTAAAAGAAATGGTAGGTCTTATTGTTTCATTTTGTCCAGATGTACAAAATGTGTGTGAAGTTTGGAGACAAAATAATGCTGTAGAGAATAATATATAATAGTACTAGTCATAGAATCAAAGGGATATAAACGAGAAATATTATGTAGATAGGTAGGTACGTATGAAGGGTAAGGTAAGACTGTTACGAAGTATGAATATACCTAATATGTTAGTGCTGTTAAGGAGAATAGAACAATCACGAAATGTTAATAAATAAATATTAATCCTATTATCCAACCTTTTTTTTGAATTTAAATAAACCTTTTTTCCATACACATAATTTTCTACCCATATTTTATCCCAATACCCTCGGACCCACATTTCCCTAAGCAGGTGATGTTAAAATGCTGGTACATCTGCTTCGCCTTCAGAAAACGACAAACATCTGCCTAAAATGACCACGCAGGTAAGCTTAAGTTTAAAAACGAGGTTTTATTGCTTCAATCCCTTGCTAGCTGGGTCGTAAAAAGAATGCTAACTAGCTGCCGTTCTACCCGACATGTAAGAGCCGACTAATGGACTTTAGGTATATGTTATATAAGGCGATGGGCTAGCATCTTGTTAGCAATGTTCCATGTACCATTACAACCCTAATATTAAAAAAAAAAAAAAAAAAAAATATTCATGCTAAAATGTGACCTCGGGTTATTTCTAAGATTGTGAGTATTTATTACTAAAAACACCATATACGTGTTTCGAGCTACTGGATATATGTGTCTTTCCACCGCTGACTAACAGTAGGTAAGTATACTAATGTATCGAGCGATGACCAATTGATAATACCGTGAAGATTTCTTAACTCAAGCCATAAGACTACACGCTATATCTATTAAAGCTTTCATCCATCCGCTTAATACTATTTCTAAACTGACGAATGTCTTAATATTTTTTAAAGACTCTCGATTTTAATTTATTTTACACGAAAAACTGGAAT